>JAMPIV010019082.1:0-55483 GCA_024509875.1 Oreohelix idahoensis | reverse complement strand
ATACATGGTATGAAAACATCCAATCCCCGGCAGGCGAACTCACCAACACAAATGTAAACTCATACGGCAATGTGTTTCAGATGTAACAATTTATTACTTTCTAAAGTAATCTTGTCATAACAAGTCGGACAGGAAGCGATTATGTCATCCTTGTCTGTCCAAATTGTGTCACTCAGATAAGTAATCTCTTATCGGTCGCGTACCGTGGCCTTAACAGCAACTAGACAAATACGATGGTGATTTAGTGTTAAGCTGATGTCTGATGTTGGCCACTGCCGATATTAACTAACATGGTTGTCGATAATATTATCTCAGCAGGGATTGGCAGGTAAACAGACAAGACGAAATATACTGAAGAGTGTAAGAATGAAAATACAAAATATCTGCCACACATAGCAGAGAAAGAAAGAAAGTGCGACAATTGAAAGCACGCAATAAAAATCAGTACACAATTGTAACTGATGCTGCCGTAGTGAAATAGAAATCGCGAAGGGTCGACCGATTCTGTCACATTCGTTTATAAGGGTCATTACGCCGATTTGCAAGATGTAACAACAGATATATATCTATATACCAAACCTACCCTCTGTCTTGTACTGTTCTCATTCTTCTATCATTTACTAGACAGGGTATTAAGGTATGTCTTGTGTATACCGTATAACAGGGGACACCAGACGTGATTGCGTCATTATTTACGCTGGATCGCCATAGGTACAAAAACAAATTGGTGGAGAACTGTGGAGGCCGAGACGCAAAGAAAGAACCAGAGCTGTGGCACTGCACGAAGGATGGCCGCCGACCGAACAAAGTGGAAGCAGTTTGTTGCTGCCCTACAAGACACCACCAGGCGTGATGGCCACTGTCTGCTTTGACAGTCGGCGGCTAAGGATCAAACAAGATGAAGATACAATTCCCTGGGAGGAAATGGGTAATGGAGAACATAATGATTATGAAAAATACATGTATTAATATTGATTTACCCATCAGGATGTCTGGAAACAAGTATTGCTGATGTCATCTCTGGCGCCTTGTCACATTTCAGAACAGCCGTTGAAGACGTCGGATCTCCGACGATGTAGGGCTGAAGTATTTTCCAAGGTGGAGAGTTTTCTGTAGGACAGACAATCACGGCAGAGAGTCTACTGTTCCGTGCGGCCGTCAGGAAATCTGATCCGTCGGAAAACATAGTCTGCAAGGAGAAAGACAGTACAGATTCTGAAATTGTGATTTGTAAATGCGCGACTGAAGGGGTGGTCAATGATTTGTGGATAACAGTGAGAAGGCAAGTACTTTTGTGGCGGCTTTTTTCACTTTGTTGTCTGACTAAACTCCTCAAGGTTGGAGAATGTTTACATGCGCACTTCAAATTGGAAACTTTTTTTGTATTTATACTTGATTATGCTTATTTTAAACACACCTGAAGGGAATAAAACATGGACAAAAGTGAACTGATAGCACTAGGGTAGTAAGGTTGTGTGATTGGTTGAAGGTTTGTATTCTAAAGCGAGCCAAAGATAAAGATTATGATGATGAACCCTATATTAAAATATCGTGTGTATTATAGGCCACAAATGCATTCATTTACTTATGAAAAGCCCATATAAGACATAATGGTAATCGTTTTCTCACGTGTTTAAATGAACATAAAAATTCGTAAAATAAAAATTATGTCAATGTATGGTTGTGAGCTGTGACCATAAGCACCATGGGACGCGATGTTAGGTTGGGACTGTTGTTTTAGTAAATGTGAGTGCAAGGTCAGTTGAGTTACATTTGTAGTGTAACCAGTAAACTTTTATGAGCAGCATTTGCTGTTTCCTCAAGCGAATGAACTCTGATCAGAATGGCATGTGGCAAAATGAGAGAGTGTAATTGGCCTGGTGTGTTGGAGGTCAAAGGTAAGAAAGTAAGTAATCAGGTGAGTCAAAAGTAAAAGAGTACTGACACGTTTAAGTGTTCCTATTTCGTGGAAGAGAAGCGTGAAACAGTTATCTGTTGTGTGGTTGTCGTTGCTACAAGGATTAAGGTCATTTATAAGCCACACATTTTCCTCAGTGTCACAAGTGCCGTTAGAAAAAAAAACGTTCATGTGTTCTCACAGAAAATTTGTTTACAGTCAGAGAAACGAGAATGATAGCGGTAAACAAAATGGCTAATAAGAAAACAGAAACAAAACCGATACCATACAGGAAATCCAGAAGTCCATCTTTGCAGACGTTACTTGGCACTATACCTGCAGAAGACTATGTACTTTGTACTTACTTCCCCGTTCAAACAAATGCAACCAGCCAAGGTTATTCCAAGGTCAGTGAAAAGTCGCTCAGGTGAGTTAGGTAAAGTGTTCACAATAATGTCACCTTTCTGAAAGCCGTACTCTCGTCTCAACCGGCTGGCAAATTTCCCAGCCGTTTGTAAAACTTGCCGGCTTGTATAGGATTCACGAATGTCACCATTATAGAACACAAAAAGTTCGTGGTCAGGCAACAAATCTGACCAGTACTGGATACGTTTGGGAATTGTGTCCACATTTTTAACTGCTGCTAGCGATGACACACCCCCCATATTGGTTCAATATAAACTTCTCTCTCAAGATTTTGTCAAAAAGTTCAATTTAATTGTATTTCCTACTGGCGTAACAAAAAGTTAACTGTAAAGATATTTCATGCAAAGTTCAGTCCAACAATTATTCTTCTTGTCATCAGTGAAGACAAAGTCTTAATCTTGACGTCTTTATAACAACTTACAACCAGCACAATTTGTTAACTTTATTGTTTAAATATCATAATTTTAAATCGCTGCTTAACTTTGTTTGTCGTCCGTTGGCTTCTGTTTTATATAATGATATGGACAGCATGTCTAATGCACTGTCATATGATAAGGAAAAAAAATTCTCTAAACCCAAGCGTGACATTGTTCGTGTGCAGCATTTCTGTATGCTAATATACTTTTGTTATTTTATTAATAGATGTCTACGTGTAACAGTTGACTTGTGTGATAGGTTTTCCAGACAATATATGGACATGACAAGTCACAATGACTTTACAACTATTTAGTTCCACACCGGTAATTATCATGCAAACACACAAACAAAGCGTCCAAGTGTTGGCAGGAACAATTTAATCACCAGTTGTGAAATATAAAAATGCCATCTCAATATAAACAGACTTATTTATCCTTCGTGTTGGCCGTTCGGTCTCATACATAACTCCAGTCTATTTACCTCAAACATTTGGTGGTCACTCTCAGGTTTCTGTGACAGAATGGGGCGACCCCCTTTTATCTCTGTTTCACTCCGGCGGTAATCGATGCATTTGTGGTACTTATTTTATTGCGTGCTTTCAATTGTCGCACTTTCTTTCTATACTATGTAGCAGATAGTTTATATTTTCAAGTATTCTTTCACTACTTTCAGTATATTGTGTCTTGTCTGTTATCTGACACTCCTTGTGGATGATAAACACCTCACGTTTGCAAGGAGAAGTAGTGATAATATTACGAGAGGCAGGTTGGTAAAATTCCCTTGTACCAAGCTTGGCCGCTACGGATTAACACGGACATCGCCCAGCGCTATCTGCCTAATCACCGATAAGACGAGTGCGCGCATCACCAAAGCTGGGAATACGGGGCGACAACTGATGGATAGACACAGATAAGAGATAACTTTCTGATAAAGTAATGAATTGTTACTTTTGACACATGTTGTCATATGAGGTTATCAATATGTTCGCGAGTCTGTACGCAAGGCATCGTATGACTTATTGCCATATATGGTAATACGTAACCTTTTGCTTTACACGCCTTATTTCACGTAGAATATTTTGAAAGTACCATACCCGAACCCGCCTGTTTGAAAATGATTGGGGCGTTTATTTAACTCCATAACAAACAGATGCGTGGGAGACCGGGAATATAATCTGAAAGGTTTCGGTGTTATTCCACTATGAAGATCGCTTGCCAAGATACCAGACCTTGCTAGAGTGAAGCCTAGAGTTCAGAATTTCGTTTCATCAGCTAGGAACTTTTATTGGAGAATCTAGACGGACTTTCATAGCCCAGGAAATCTCTTTCATATTAAATAAGGAAACCGGGACTGAGGAAACTGAAGGACCACACACGAAGTCAGAGAGGGAACTTACTAAATTAACGACACCCCAGACGCGTGTAGGACGCCGATTCAAGTCTCTTTTATTCATCTGAGCAAAACGTATGTGATTAAGGATTGGCGTTAGATGTCATTTTACATTCTATATTTCATTACTGTCGCGAGAGGTAACGATAATAAGATGATGATAATATCTGGACAAAAAGGTGTATCAGATGATGCCACGATAGTGTCAGATAAGAGACTTGTCTTACAAGAAATACCCCATTCTCTGAAAAGAGTAATGGTGTGTCGAAGTCAAAGGTAGAGTCAAGCTGTATAGATCACTAGGTGATATGGTAATGGCTATCCTAGTTATCTATGGTGCCTCTCTCCAGACCATCTTAAGACTATGACTCTGCTAGGGGTAATTAACTAACCAAAAAGAAGTTTAAACCAAAATTAAATAATTCAGTAAAGACTGTTGGTACAATTTATAATTTACTTAAATACAAGATCTTTTTTCTTGGTACTTCAGTTAAATATCAAATAAAATCAAATTTTCAAAATAAAATCTGTTTCACTTTTATTATATATATCACATTTACATTTAATTTATAAAGTTCATTCTCTGGATCCTTGATGGAATCTGTATTTCTGTTGTGCTTTCTTGAATATAATATCAATGTTAATTTATGATAAAGTCATAACGATTCATATGACTGTCAATTGTCGTCTACATAAACCACCAGATATGATATTATCATTACACTGTTTATTCGTAAGTGTGTGGTAATTGAAAGTAGAAGTAGCCCAACAAAGAGCTACTTATCTTTAAAAAGTCCTCCTTGGCCTCGAACAGCAGTATGATCGGAGAGAACCCCACAACTGCGGGTCTTCCAAATCAAGATGACACAGTTGATACTGGCACAGGCTCTGAACAACTCGAACATCAACTAGCTGACTTGGTCACTAAAGATTTTAGTACGACACACAGGGCAGGATATAACCAGAAATATAATATACAACCTACGTAGTATCGCTCATGGTCTCCCTTCACATTCAGGAGGTATAATGAAACAGTTCAGACAAACTATGGTTAATCACAAGAGACATAGTAAGTCATGAATAACACAATTCATTTAAGTTCTAGCACAATATTTCAGTAACTGACTTGTTACAGTTCTGTTCATGATTTGCTTCTTTAAAATCATATAGGCCTTATGGTAATCATTATGTCATATATCAAATAATACAGAAAATTAATCTGTTACAGTCATTCCTTCTTCCAGTTTGGATAGTCCTTTCCTGCAAGCATAATATCTTTAAAACGCTTTCCACAACCAACTAGTTCAATCCATTCGTGCTATTTATTTAATACACAATTAAACTAAACCAACACACTTCGGGTTTTACTCCAGAAATAACACAATGATTCTACACAAACCAGTATTACCCTAAGCACACATTGATAATATATTTACATGTATATTTAATTAACATCTCGCTTACCCTCAATCACAGACATGCTTTTAATTGTTACACAGTCTGCTCACACTTCTGCAGATGGCAAAGGAGTTGATACAGATGCTGTTCTCCGTGTCTGTAGTTTGAAACAGGCGGCGAGTGTGTTTGCCTTCTGTGCCCCCCACCCCCTTTTCCCCTTTATATAGTGGATTTGCGTATGTACGAGATAACAACTAGGCCACAGTATTTTTCATTCACGCAAACAGTGTAGGTTTTGGCAAAGTGTGGTCCAATGCAAAATCTAAAATATATCTGGCGTCCTTATTTCTGCACCGATTTCCTCCATCTTAGGCTAATTTTACTCATTTGAATGAGCTCTCTCACTATGGATATCGACTTTATCCTTTAGTTTATCTGACTATTCACTGGAACAGCCGAAACAGGGAAAACACAACATGGTTCATGCTCCAGTGTCTTCTATTCATAATAACTTCGGCTCTACAACACATCCAGTGAATCTATTGCAATCTGCCTAACGCAATGATCCCTATTATCGAATTGGGTCTTTCTTTAACTAGGTACTCCATGATTGCACACTGCCTTCCGAAATATTGTCAACATCTGCACTTTTGTTGTCTCCATGTTGAATAGCCTAGCGTATCCTCCAATACTACGTGTACCAAGCTGGCGTTTCATTGATCAGTTATTTCCTCGGGAGTTGCGCGGTGATACGTTTTGAATGATGCCGAGATATGATTCAGACTTCATTACAATTACTAACATGTGAACTAACATATATATGTATATTGCCATGTGAATTTTAATATGTGAAAATCGCTAGTGGATGTCCCAGTCAGTACTCTATACTGATGCGTCGGATATAGCGATAGGGCATGCCTAGTGCAACCGGCAAAGGAGGATGAGGAACCGGTGTTGCAGAACACTAGAGACTAGAAACAACTGGTATTTCTATCACATGCGCTGAGCAAAACACAACGGAAATGGCCTACCATAGAGATGGAGGCGTTTGCCATCCACTATACGGTGCAGAAACTAGAATTTTACCTAAGGGGAATGGCATTCACAGTTAAAACAGACCATCAGCCATTAGTGACATAGTTAAGCAAAGCGAAAGATCAGCCAAGGAAATTGCAAACGTGGACGCTGAATCTACAAAGTCACAATATGAACATAGAGTACATCAAAGGCACACACAACACATGCGCCGATCTTTTGTCAAGGATCCCATAATAGAAACGAATGACAATAGCAGGGGAAGACATGCCAGAGATAGATGATCGATTCAAACAGGTCAACATCATAAATTCTAATAGAATGGAGAAGCAGTCAGAGGAAGATTCACAAATGAAATATATCGACTTTAAGAAGTAACAAGAAAAAGATCCAGAGATCCAACGGATGAAGAGAAAGATATGGAATGAGGATAAAGAAGCAAAGAACTTTAGGATAAACCCTTTTGACAACGTAATGGAACACATAAACCCGAAAGGAGATGGTTTAGAGGAAGATTCACAAATGAAATATAAGACGTTTTAAAAATAGATGACGTTAAAAAGAAAAAGATCCAGGAAACGGATATTATTGGCACATAAGCAAAGAACTTGTCACGAGAAGGAGGTTACCGAAGATTGTTTAAAACATCTAGTAATGATAGTCCTGGTGACAAAAACGGGCACGTGGGAAGAGACAAGACGTTGGACGTTATTAAAAATAGATATTATTGGCACATGATTGTCACGAGAGGGGTTAATATTGTTTAAAATATAAGATATCCTGGATACAAAGTTGTATCAGATGATACCAGGAAAGTGCCAGATAATAGTCTGGTCTTCTAAGAAATACCCCCTTCTCTGAAAAGAGTAAGGGTGTATAGACATCAAAGGTAAGATCAAGCTATATAAGTTCCTAGGTATGATGATAGTGTATTATCCTAGGTTCCTAAAGGCTCCTCTCCAGATCCTCCTCTGTTTATAATGTTAAGCTCTGCTAGGGGTATTAAACTAAACTATTTACCAACAAGAACTGTAACTTAAATAATTCAAGTAAGTCTGTTGGTAAATATTTACAATTTATTTTATACTAGAGTTTCTTTTCTTTGTAAAAATCTTTCACTTAAATCAAAATTTGATTACAACATTAAATGAATAAAATCACTTGTAAAATTTTCAAAAGTATCTACAGTCTTTAAAATTTATATTGATAGTGCTTCTTTCCTGGCTGAACTCAATCTGGTTGTAGACTGTCTGAATTTTAGAATCAATAAAAGTTCCTCAGTTACTGAATTTCTGTCAATTACTGACCAGGGATTAGCCTATCCCATTGCACTGAATTTTCCTCATTAACTACTGTCTTAGATGGCTTAGAATTTGTGGTCTATCTGGTTCTACACTGAACAGTAGCCTTGTTTGGCCACTTATCTCCTTTTCTTGTTTTGAAGCCTGTACCACTTCTGTTCTGGAAAGAAAGATCAACTGAGATTCTTCCAGGTTTTGGATACTGGGTGGGTGTCCCTCTAGACAAAAATGGCGCTTGCACCACTAGCTCTTTTAATTTTGGGCTGGCTCTTTACAAGTATACATGTAGTACAGGATGTAACCTGAAATACAATTGTTAACCACTGTATTGTTTATCTCTAGTTCTCTAGCACAGATGTAGGGGATGAGAGACAGTTTCAGACAGAGTGCAAGTAGACACACAGAGCATAATAAATCAGTAATAACATAATCCAGTTCACTGTGAAGATAATCTTTCTCCAATTCCTTTCTCACAACCAGCTGTCCATGATTCGCCTCCATACAGTTATTAGGTTTTGTTGAAAATACTATGTGATATCTTAAACGATACAGTAATACAATTCCTTTCATCCTTTCCTTTATTCCTGGTGTGTGTCCTTCAAGAAATAATTCTTTAAATGCTTTTCTAAAACTATGAACACACATTCCGCTGCCATTCTCAAATTATTTGAATATACACAGGCTTGGTTTTTGCCCCCAGAAATTACACAGTAGTTTTATAACACATTTTTACACACTTCCTAACGCACCATTTAATTAATTAATTAGAACTGTATATATATATATATATATATATATATATATATATATATATATATATATATATATATATATATATATATATATATATATATATATATATATATATACATTCTTTCTTAATCTCAAGTACATACAGTCGAGCTATTAATGGTCACGCAGTCTGCTCTCAGATGCAGAAGGCAAAGGAAGTCTTCACTGACAGAACTGGTGCTCTCGCTGTATTTTCAAAATTGTATGGCCTGCTTTCGCAAGAGGGCAAGTCCTTATATAGGTCAGGGCCAAACGACACAGAGCGCAGTTATGCTGCCGTGTGTTGCAAACGCAAATATCGGCATACATTTGTCTAGATGTGCAAATATGGAAAACCAGGAATTTTAATATCTTCCTTATTCCTAGAGCGATTTCCTTCATCTTAGGTTTAAAGTACGCCCTGGATTAGTCTTTATCTTTCTAGATAATTGTCTTTTTCTTACATACTTCCATTTTTTCCTAGGCGTAGCCTAAGCAGCAAAATTTTCGACTAGCCTAATGTATCGATGCATTCTATTTCACTTTTCTCTGTTATTATAATACTTTTTGTGGAAGTCTTTACACCTACTTATACAGTAACAGTCCTATTATTAAATTACTAACCTCTTCCAGGCGGTACTTCGCTCATAATACTGTAGTTTAATTTCATACCCAACTGGGTTACACAGATTTGGACTGGCCATGATAAATGCCTAATACTAGTGTAAACAAACGAATAAGGAGGCCATTCCATTGGTCCGTCTAGGATACACTGTTATAAAGTATGGCGTACCGTTGTGGTAAGAATGACGTGTTGTGAATCAGACTTCACGACAATGATGAACAGTGATATGGTATCGTATGTGGACCAGTGCATCACTTGGAAAACACGGAACTTGAAAGCATTGAAGTATCGCACCCAAGAGATGTATACGCCGAATTATACGATGGAGAAGATTAGCGTGGATATATCTAGACCTTATGCTACAACATTAATGGGGAATAAATGTATACTACATATAATGGATATGTTATCTTGTTGGCCAGAATCTTATCCACTTAGCGAGGACACAGCCAACAACATACTGCAAGTTATCACTAGAGAATTTATTCCCAGACACGGATGCCCATTAACAATACTCGCGGACAATGGGAAAGAGTTCGCAGGAACAAAGTTCCTAAAGTGTGTACATCAGCGGAACATCAAACATATTAGAACATCCGTTTATAGCCCCCACGGAAATGGAAAGAATGAACGCCTCCATTTTACCTTGCATAACATCACAGCGAAAGATGTGGAAGGAAACCGCAGTATTGGGATCTGTACTTACCACAGGCATTAGAAGGAGTCCGTATGAACACAAGCGAAACTACCAAAATGTCGCCGTTTTACATGTTATACGGTAGGGAGCCGGTGATGCCAATGGACACCATACTGTAGCCAAGGGAGGTGGGGGGGAGGGGTATATGGGAGAGGACCCCATGGAAATACTAATTCGCGAAAAGCACAGGGCACACACCTTAGCACAAAAGAACATCAAGAAAGATTTTGAAAGAAGACAAAGGAATGTGAATAAAAATGCAGTTGCACAGGAATTTAAACCGGGAGACATAGTGTTCTATAGGAAACACGTTAGGGGTGGACAACTAGACAAAAACTGGATTCCGAACTGGCAGGTGTTACGACGCCTTTCACAAACAACATATGTGATATGAAAACAAGACCAGAATAAAACCATCAAGTCGCATGTACAACATCTAAGGTTACAAACACAGAAACCTATGGACATACCACCGAAGGGAAAGAACAAGACAGTAAACCCATTATGTAGTGGTACCACGGGACACGGATGAGGTTACATCTGAAGAAAGTTCTGCACAAGAGTCATATAGACCGGGAGCAGGAGGAGGCCAGATAGTCACCAGAGCATACATACACGAACAACCGAAAAACCCAAACCAGAGATCTGGAGTTTTTAACGATTCACACACGGAACAGGTAGAATAGGAGAGAGGGAAGGAGAAAGAAGAGAGTGACAAACAGGATACAAAGAATTCAGGTGGAAGAGGAGAGAGAGAGGAAATGAAGGTGCAGGGTAGACACGTAGACGTAGAAATAGAAGAAGAGGAGGAAGATGCACAGCATAATCAGGCGAGAACGTCGGAAAGAGAAAAGGTCGACAGAACGTCAGAAAGAGAAAAGGTCGACAGAACGTAACTGGAAGAATTAAAGAGGCTAAGAAATGTGAGAGACAACTCGGAAACCGAAAAGTACATTCCGCTGATGGAATATGTACAAAGATTGCAAGAGAAAGAAAATAGATTAGCAGAGAAGAGAGACAGTTATTACAGATGCAGGAAGCGCAGATACACGAGATAATCACATAAGGAAGTCTGCAGGAAGAAGAGGAAATGGAGAAAAATGCAGACACGGAAGAGCAGGAAGAAATGGCACCAGACGCCAGAGGTAGGAACAAGAGATATTATGCGTGTTCGGACGATTCGTCAGAATATAATATGCCACTCGCGAAGTTAAGAAATACAGCACAAATGCAGGTACTCCCAAAGTGGAGGGGCAGACAAAGCGAAACACAAGAGGAGGATAGACCGACAAGGAGATAGGGTCGGAAAACAAACAAATGCGTGGGAGACTGGGAATATAACCTGGCACGTTTCACTGTTATTCCACTGTGAAGATCGCTTGCCAAGATACCAGACCTTGCTAGAGTGAAGCCAGGAATTCAGAATTCCTTCTTTAACATACCGGACACCTTTTATTGGAGAATTTGTACGGACTTTCATAACCCAGGAAATCTCTTTCATATTAAATAAGGAAACCGGGACTGAGGAAACTGAACGACCACGCACGAAGTCAGAGAGGGAACTTATTAAATTAACGACATCCCAGACGCGTGTAAGAGGTCAATTCAAGTCTCTTTTATTCATCTGAGCAAAACGTCTGTGAGCCGGATTTTGGCGTAAGTTGTCATTTTACATTATATATTTCATTACTAACATGTGAACTAACATATATTTGTATATTGCCATTTGAATTTTAATATGGGAAAATCGCTAGTGGATGTCCCAGTCAGTTGAGGCTGGCAACCTCAGCGTATAGATTGATGATTCATGAACCACCACTGCACGGGCTGGTGATTGCTTTATTGCTAGTTTCTTAAGAGAACTAAAAGCATAAAGTAGTCGCAGGTTCATATGTAGCAGGGAGGAAACGATGAAAGAAATGATGTACATTCTAAGTATAAATACTTACAGTTTCAAAGCAGTGTAAATGTCCATATAAACATATTCACTTTAAAATTATTGTAAGTTTTCAAGCTTTAAACTAGTGTAAATGTATATGTGAAAATATTCATTTTAAATTAATGAAAGTTTCAAACTATTTCCATTAGTGCTTTTAGTAGGCTCTGTAAATTCTGGTTTTTACTAACGCTTTGGACATTTATGATTACATATAAGCTGTGAGGAACATTATCTTGGCTTTAGCATTATCTCTTTTTTCTAATATGGTTATTCAACTTCTTTTGTTTCAAATACAACAAAAGAGACTAGTACCAGAGGTGATAGTACTTGGTCCCCTGGTTTTTACTCCTCCTAATCCCTAAAGGTCTAGACACCATGTATTACACACCAGATGTGATCGTCGCTGTATGCCTTTTTGATTTCGAACAGAAATACAGTTAATATTACTCGTAGTATTACATTCTAAAAATAAGACCAATATATAAGGTAAACTTTTGGTTAAAACAAATAAGAAACATTCATAGATTTCAGTGGCCTTGTCGAGTTTGCTGCACTGCATTTTGTATTGTGTTATCATTTTCAACTTCTTGGATTTCTCGAATAAGCTATCTCTGCCTTCCGTCTCTGGAGCCTTGTTTTCAGACAATATAAAGGATAACGTAATACATTGTAATGCTAACTTAACGTATAGCTAGAACATCCAGTAATTATTTCTCACAGTCTAATAGTTGCAAAACTGAAACTAAAGGTCAGCCTAACCCTAGTTGACCTGGAGATCTTGAACTGTCAATCAAAGTAATTTGGTTAGACTAAACAAAGCCGCACTGGTAATTTAATTGGCGTTAAATGTAGGTCATTTTGCATTGTTGTTGAAAACTCGAGTGACAAGTTTTTAAGTTTTATACCATGGTTTTCACACAGGTGAAGGTCATTCTAGAATTAACAGCCCAAATGAAACAAAAACAAATCAATGTATTTTGAAAGTGACTTTGTTGAATTTATGAGACGTAACTATAAACAGACGACATCTCGTGCATGTAACTATAAACAGACGACATCTGGTGGACGTAACTATAAACAGACGACATCTGGTGGATGTAACTATAAACAGTGGACATCTGGTGGATGTAACTATAAACAGACGACATCTGGTGGACGTAACTATAAACCGACGACATCTGGTGGACGTAACTATAAACAGACGACATCTCGTTGACGTAACTATAAACAGACGACATCTCTTGGATGTAACTATAAACAGTGGACATGAAAACGACAGTTATGACAATAACACCAAATATCAAAGACAAAGTAATATAATTTGGACGGACAGCTTATTTTATAATAAGAGACAGGAATGAAATGTAAATAGAGCTAAGTTGTATTTAGGAAAATTTATTTGATGTTAATCTTGAGTAATGAACACCTGTGCGTGGGAAAGGTATTTAGGACAATTTATTTGATGTTAATCTTGAGTAATGAACACCTGTGCGTGGGAAAGGTATTTAGGACAATTTATTTGATGTTAATCTTGAGTAATGAACACCTGTGCATGGGAAAGGGACATTGCATATGAATGATTGATAGTTTGATATTTGTTTTTAAGGAGAATATACTTAGAAGTAAATTGCTGGTGTGTAATTGGGGCGTGAGAAAGAGTTATTAGATTTTAAAAGAAAAATGCTGAGATCAGCATTTCATACGGAGGTCAGGTTAAAAAATTATGAAATCATGAAATTTTCCCACAGAACGATAGAGAAAAACAAGTACCAAGGACAAATTGGCAGTATAAATACTAGAATTAGTAAAATCAGAGGAGAGCTCGGAATCCACCGTGCAGAAGTAGACAGCAGACAGAGGTGCTGACTTGGAGTTAGAACCAGCTGTTAGTACCCGGCGTTGCCCGGTTTTTTCTATAACAATTTAGGAAACTTTCGTACTCTGGAACACAAACGTCCAGCATCCTTGGTGAGACTCGTCAGCATATTGAGATAACTAACTATTAAGTTCTAACTTGTAGTGACCACGTGAGAAAGGAGACAATAACTTTAGTTTCTTCAAGAGACTTTATAAAGATGATATTCTTTCGTTTTGACCATTGACTGTATAAAGCTTCAACCAATCTCAGTGGGATACTAGGCTACTCACTACTCATGAGAACATTATAGCAAGAGATCTCCTAACCATTTTTAGAAACGGGACCATTACAACTTTCGACTTATAGAAGCCCCTTTAACCAGATGAGAATTGCAGCAAAGAACAATAAAGTTAACTACAGATTTTTTTACTAGCTCAGTGATTCTTAACCAGCTATTATAAGTACTTGATGACGTGACCAAACAGGTAACTTAGGACTTGATATAAACGACTAACGACTTAGTTAAAAAAAAAAAACGACTTAGAATATATTCCAGCCTCTAGGAAGACGACTATGAACACTCTATAATTTTTGAGATGCTATTTGATGATTACTTTCAAACCAACGCTGTGTTCCGGGATCTTCTTCAATAAACATAAGAAAACATCTGCATCTGTAGTTGATATCGTCTAGCGTACTTTGTGTGATGTCAAGAAGTTGTGTTGTTAAATTCGTAGGACATGACCGATATATGACCATCGTCTTTTCCTTATATAGTCGGAGACATATTTCTGCCTAGAGTCTTCTCTTATTTGTCGATTAGTCTTGAATTCTTTCTAACTGATGTTCATGAGTTTTCTAAGACATTTGTTCTCGAATGTATTCAGCTTGTTCTCCAATGATTTTGTTATTCTCCAACTCTCACAGCCGTATGTTAACACTGAGATAACATTTGAATTAAACAGACGAAGCTTGGTATGTATATTCAATGATCGTAATTTCCAAATGTTAGATAATCTATTGAAGGCGCTAGCTGCCAAAGCAATTCTAGTATGGATTTCTCTTGTTGTGTCACCATCCTGAGTCATTTTACTGCCTAAATAATTGAAACTTTCAACTTTCTGTAGTTTTTTCCCCGTTCAAGATGATATCAAAGGTCTCGTTAGAAAAGTTCATAGCTTTAGTTTTAGAGGCATTTATTTGGAGACCTATTTTAACCGAGAGATGACACAAATTATTTATTGCTTCTTGGGATTGTCTTGGTGTTGAACTTAAGAATGCTACATCATCTGCGAAATCCAGGTCCCCAGGAATTTTCCATTTGTCCATTTTATACCTAATTGTTCATTGTGGGTATAGTTTCTCATAACCCAATCAATAGCTATTCCAAAAAGTAGTGGTGACATAATACAGCCTTGTTTCACCCCTGTTTCTACTGTAAACCATTCTGTATTCCCTTTATTTGTTCTAACACAACATCTTGCATTGTCATATAGTGCTTTGATTATATTCACATATTTTGTTGGAAAACCATAGATTGTAAGTATCTTCCACAATGATGGGCGGTGTAGACTATCAAAGGCTTTTTGAAAATCGACGAAGGTGATAATAAGTGGCGATTGCCTTTCCACTGATTCTTCTATAATTGTTCTTAGTGTGAATATTTGATCAATACATGATCGTTTCGGCCTGAAACCCGCTTGTTCTTCTCTGATCTTTTCGTCAGCATGCAATTTAAGTCTTTCTAACATCATGCAACATAATAATTTTCCAGGTACTGATAATAGAGATATACCACGCCAGTTATTACAGTCTGATAGATCACCTTTCTTCGGTAACTTTACAATAATACTGTCTTTCCATTGTTGTGGTGGTTGTTCTTCTCTCCATACTTCATTTATAATATCTAAAATTCTCAAGAGGTTGTTGTCATTAATTGCTTTAATCATTTCCCCTGAAATTTCGTCAACTCCAGCAGCTTTAAAATTTTTTAATCTTTTAACGGCTTGTTTGATCTCGTCCAGCGTGAATTCATCGCAAGTTATTGGCAAGGTGGTGATGGGTGTTTCATTATTAAAATCAGGTGTTACTGTTGGTGGTGGTCTGTTTAGCACCTCCATGAAGTGCTCAGCCCATCTCTTCATTTGTTCTTTTTCTGTTGGTATTGAATTCCCTAATTTACCTTTAACAGGTGTTTCCATAGCAGTCGGCTGGTGACATAGTTGTTTTGTAATTTGATAAAGGCACCTACTATTACCAGTTCTTGCAGCATTTTCAGCTTCTACGGCCAGTTCATTGATGAAATGTCTTTTATCTCTTCGAGTTTTTGTCTTCACTTCTTTATTTAACAAGTTATAAGTTAGTTTGCAAGATTCAACTGCATTATGTGTACTTGCCGCTAGTAGTTTAAGTTTTGCTGTTTTCCTTTCTTGTATTTTATCCCAAGTATCTTCTCTCATCCATTTTTTCTTTTTATGTACTAGGTATCCGGTGGTCGCTACTGCTGCTTCTGTCATTGCTGTTCTCAGTTGTTCCCATTTAGTATCGATTGTCTTGGTGTTGATATCGTTGTCAATTTTGCCTAAAGCATCGAAATAGTTGTTCATTTTGACATTATATTCCTCCTTTATATCATTTGAATGCAGTCTGTGTACATCTATTCTTCTATTTTTATTCTGTTGGTATAACTTCTTCAGTTTAATTCTCAGTTTAGCTATGCAGAGGTTATGATCGCTTCCGATCTCTGCACCTCTGTATGCTCTGACGTCTTGAACTGATGAGCGAAATTTAGCGCTTATGCAGAAGTGATCTATCTGGTTCTTAGTTCTGCCATCAGGTGAATTCCATGTTATCTTGTGGATATTCTTATGTGGAAAGATGGTGTCTGCCACAACGAGGTTTGATATTTCACAAAGTTCTAGAAGTCTTTCGCCATTTTGATTCATACAGCCTATGCCATGAGTACCGAGATATCTTTGTACTCCATCGTTGTTGTCACCTACTTTGGCGTTAAAATCACCCATGACTGCTATTATGTCATGCTTGGGTATTGTGTTGATGGTACTTAGAAGTGCTTCATAGAAGTCATCTTTTGTGATATCAAGAGCGTCGTTAGTTGGTGCATAACATTGTACAATTGAGAGCTTGAAAAATCGTGTCTGAAATCTAGCTAATATTAGCCTCTCATTGATAGGTACCCAGCTGATAAGCGATGCTGCTGCTTTCTGTGTCATTAGGATGGCTACTCCCTCTGTGTGACGATTATCATTACTACCAGAGTATATAATTTGCTTTTTTTCTTCTGAAATATATTTTATGCCCTTCCCCGTCCATCTACACTCGCTGACACCCAATAAGTCCAACTTATAATTATCCATTTCTTTAATTACTTCTTCCAATTTTCCGTCTTGATACATAGTTCTTACATTCCAGTATCCAATTTTAAAAATCTCCTTAGCCCCCAAGATATTAGAGTGAGTCATGTTTACTGTCGAGCCTGGTTCTGTTTCGGTAACAATAGCTTGTTTTACGATAGTGAATTGTTAACTCACTGATCAACCCTCCGATCCAACCGACCGATTCGAGGGTTTCGAGGTCAGTTATAGGAAAATATCTACACCACTAGATACTCTGGTGTATCTTTTATTCTATAATTTAACATAACATGGTACTATCCATCGAAATACACACATTCCTGATGTTTTTCTTTCGGCGTCTAAGGTGAGAAACGGATTTCACCTCCATCTTGGAAGGGTAGATAACTAAAATGTTGTTAAATTAACTCTGTACATTGTGGTGGTGGTAATGGCCAATAACATACTATAAAGAACAGCGGGGTTAGTCAGAGAACCTGGTAACTGAGGTTTTCACTCTCTTCTACAAAATAGTGGGAATCTATATCTGAGGCGTATAGCCTTTCGTTCCACTGCAACACAAACCATTGAACAATTTATTAAACGAAACGTAGTCTGGAGAATAAACAAATCTATATGGTCTCTGGACGGTCACGCTGGCACATGAGGTTGACAATACATGTCATTTTTGTTCCTACACACAGTCTGTCGCGGACTATGATAACTAGCTAAATGTGCAGACCTACTGTTTTGATACATGCGTGGTGGTTTCCATGTACATGTGCTAGCTCTGTGATCTATCTCAGCGTTCGAAGCGTACGGACGCGTTTTTGCGGAGTCCTACATTTTGATTTTTAAACTGCATTTCAAGAAATATTTCTGATGTATTTTTATATCACTGTGTACACAATGCTAGTGGCTTTATCGTAAAAAGATCAATCTCTAGGCTCTGCCTAAGTTTGCTACAGACCCACTTACTTATAGTCATACATTATTATCTCACATTCAATTTTTATTCTAGATACATGTTAATAAAGTCAATCTTACCACATTTATTCAATGAAATACACAAGTGAACGATGACTGGCACACTTTCGATCTGCCGTTCTGTCCAGGCTTTTGAGAAATATTGTTTACACAGCACAAGCCTGCTCTCATCGCTCCTTGGCAAAATTTTGTTATAAAATGGCGTCCTCACCTAATACTTTTTCCCCAATATCAACTACTCTGGCCAATGATTATCCTTATTTCACTTGTAAACAAAGTCTTTCAAAAATACAATTCAACTTTCTACTACGTTACTCGGGTAATATATGTTTAGTTCGAGGTCAGCCAATAATATTTCGCCTCACTTCAAATTCCACCCAATCCCCTTCATCGTACTATCTTAGCCTATCTTTCACCTAATTTTTCCCCCCAAAAAATGCTATCCAATCTAAGCAGACATGACTTGACCTGACAGTATCTCCGATTCTCTATGTACTATGCCCAATAATTGATTATCTAATGGACTATTTATGTAATTGATAACATATTCTTAGTCAGCAAGTCTTCAGGTACACGAATATATGATTTTTATGGGGCTAAGCGGCTTGGTTCAAAATTTTACATTTTTTTTAAATGTTAGTTGTTGATTTTTAAACTACCTCCCGTTCAATTCTTTTCTCATGTACTTTCAAGCTAATTACGAGAGTTTATGTCATTCGCATAAAGAGCTAAGCGTGTTTCCCTGACCGTAGTGTCCACTTTTTCTAACTTTTTCATCGTAATTTGAAAAACCGCCTAAGGCAATACTAGCAAGTAGTTTTATTTTTAGAACAATGTGAGACGTGATTTGCGTTGGGTTTCTCCGTTTCCCCTCCCCTCTACAATGTATTTAGGCAAATACTTAGTTGACCTAGGGAAGTGGAACGTTTGTCTCAATGACGAATTTGAAAAGTAGGGTACCCTTTTGGTTCGGCCATTGCGTTATCAAATAATACGCTGAAGGCGCAGGCGACAACTTACGATTCTCGCCGAAAATTTTTAGTACTTTCTTATCTTTGACTTTATGCACTATACTGTTATATCCTAATTTAGATATTGTATTTAGAAGTTTACCACACTTTTTCAGATTCACTTTTTCAGATTCACCTCTTTCAGATTCACCTTTTTCAGATTCACCTCTTCCAGATTCAGCTCTTTCAAATTCACCTCTTCCAGATTCACCTCTTTGTTTGTTCCTTACGGAGCAAGGCTCAACCACTACAGCAGCTGGGCCCATTTGTATGAAGCCTGTATCAAGTCAGATGAACATGCTGTTGTGGTTTCTCTTGCAATATTTTTACATCACGAACTTCCCAGCTCCAGACACAAATACAAGTTAGTTTCCTTTTACGACATGCAGGAGGCAGCAGTTATCATATTTGTTAGATAATGTTTGACAGAATGTGCTTCACAAGAATGTGCTTCACCAGAATGTGCTTCACATGAATGAGCTTCACCAGAATGTGCTTCACCAGAATGTGCTTCACCAGAATGTGCTTCATAAGAATGTGCTTCAAAAGAATGTGCTTCACAATAATGTGCTTCACCAGAATGTGCTTCACTCGAATGTGCTTCATCAGAATGTGCTTCACCAGAATGTGCTTCAACAGAATGTGCTTCACTCTAATGTGCTTCATCAGAATGTGCTTCACCAGAATGTGCTTAACCAGAATGTGCTTCACTCGAATGTGCTTTATCATAATATGCTTCATCAGAATGTGCTTCACTAGAATGTGCTTCATCAGAATGTGCTTCACCAGAATGTGCTTCACCAGAAAGTGCTTCACAAGAATGTGCTTCACAAGAATCTGCTTCACAAGAATGTACTTCACTAGAATTTGCTTCACAAGAATGTGCTTCACCAGAATGTGCTTCATCAGAATGTGCCTCATCAGAATGTGCTTCACCAGAATGTGCTTCGCAAGAATGTGCTTCATCAGAATGTGCTTCACGAGAATGTGCTTCCAAAGAATGTGCTTCACCTGAATGTGCTTCACCTGAATGTGTTTCACAAGAATGTGCTTCTCCAGAATGTGCTTCATCAGAATGTGCTTAACCAGAATGTGCTTCACCACAATGTGCTTCACAAGAATGTGCTTCAGCAGAATGGGCTTCACCAGAATGTGCTTCACCAGAATGTGCTTCACATGAATGTGATTCACCAGAATGTGCTTCATCAGAATGTGCTTCATCAGAATGTGCTTCATCAGAATGTGCTTCACCAGAATGTGCTTCATCGGAATGTGCTTCACCAGAATGTGCTTCATCAGAATGTATTTCACCAGAATGTGCTTCACTCGAATGTGCTTCACTCGAATGTGCTTCACCAGAATGTGCTTAACCAGAATGTGCTTCACTCGAATGTGCTTTATCGGAATGTGCTTCAACAGAATGTGCTTCACCAGAATGTGCTTCACTCGAATGCGATTCATCAGAATGTGCTTCACCAGAATGTGCTTCGACAGAAAGTGCTTCACAAGAATCTGCTTCACAAGAATGTGCTTTACTAGAATTTGCTTCACAAGAATGTGCTTCACAAGAATGTGCTTCACCAGAATGTGCTTCATCAGAATGTGCCTCATCAGAATAAGCTTCACAAGAATGTGCTTTCCAAGAATGTGCTTCACAGGACAGTGCTTCACAAGAATGTGCTTCACCAGAATGTGCTTCATCAGAATGTGCTTCACCAGAATGTACTTCACCAGAATGTGCTTCACAAGATTGTGCTTAACTAGAATGTGCTTCACCGGAATGTGCTTCATCATAATTGGGCTTCACCAGAATGGGCTTCACCAGAATGTGCTTCACTCGAATGTGCTTCACAAGAATATGCTTCACCAGAATGTGCTTCATCAGAATGTGCTTCATCAGAATGTGCTTCATCAGAATGTGCTTCACCAGAATGTGCTTCATCAAAATGTGCTTCACCAGAATGTGCTTCATCAGAATGTATTTCACCAGAATGTGCTTCACTCGAATGTGCTTCATTAAAATGTGCTTCACCAGAATGTGCTTCAACAGAAAGTGCTTTGCAAGAATGTGCTTCACAAGAATCTGCTTCACAAGAATGTGCTTTACTAGAATTTGCTTCACAAGAATGTGCTTCACAAGAATGTTCTTCACCAGAATGTGCTTCATCAGAATGTGCCTCATCAGAATGTGCTTCACCAGAATGTGCTTCACAAGAATGTGCTTCATCAGAATGTGCTTTCCAAGAATGTGCTTCACAAGACAGTGCTTCACAAGAATGCGCTTCACCAGAATGTGCTTCATCAGAATGTGCTTCACCAGAATGTGCTTCACCAGAATGTGCTTAACTAGAATGTGCTTCACCGGAATGTGCTTCATCAGAATTGGACTTCACCAGAATGGGCTTTACCAGAATGTGCTTCACTCGAATGTGCTTCACAAGAATATGCTTCACCAGAATGTGCTTCATCAGAATGTGCTTCATCAGAATGTGCTTCACCAGAATGTGCTTCATCAGAATGTGTTTCATCAGAATGTGCTTCACCAGAATGTGCTTCATCAGAATGTGCTTCATCACAATGTGCTTCCCCAGTATGTGCTTCACAAGAATGTGCTTCACAAAATTGTGCTTCACAAGACTGTGCTTCACAAGAATATGCTTCACCAGAATGTGCTTCATCAGAATGTGCTTCATCAGAATGTGCTTCACAAGAATGTGCTTCACAAGAATGAGCTTCATCAGATTATGCTTCACAAGAATGTGCTTCACAAGAATGTGCTTCATCAGAATGTGCCTCACCAGAATGTGTTTCATCAGAATGTGCTTCACCAGAATGTGCTTCACAAGAATGTGCTTCACCAGAATGTGCTTTACAAGATTGTGCTTCACCAGAATGTGCTTCATCAGAATGTGCTTTACAAGAAGCGTGCTTCAGATGTTGGTTATTGTTGTTATTAATGATAATGGACATAACTGCACTCTGGACGAACCCACAGGTGGTCAATCTCGTTTGGCTTATGTCGAAAGGAATGAAATCTAACTGTTCCTCTAGCCCACTGATTGTATACGCCACTGGTTCTCAACGAGAGCTATATGGCCTCTCCTGGGGGGCATGCCATATTTTTAGGGGGCCACAGTAAGTTAGTAAAGTACCCCTCCAGCTAACAGCGACTATGAGGGGGTGGGGCACAGATGTAAATGAGGCTTAGAAAAGGGAAGGGCATGAGTTAAGATAAAAGTTAAGAACAAGAAGATGCAACCTATCGCACGTTCATCCATGCCAGCCTTACATTTAATTCAAAAATCCAACCATCTTGTCCTTGGTTCGTTTATTGCAGTATCGTTCTTTAACAAGCGATAGTGTCGGACATAATGTGGGTTTTCATGTGTGTGTGTGTGCTAAATTTATCATCCGTTTTTGGATATGGAGAAACACGTTTAAGGCCTGACTGAAATTAATATAATTTTGTCTGCCACGTGATACTAAATAAAAAAAAAAGAAATGTTAGAATCATGAGCAAATGTGATCTGGTTTCATTGTGTCACAAAATTAGTAACAAGTGGCGGAGATTTAATCCTCTAATTTGCTAATCATGACATAAAAAAAAATTTTTTTTTTCACTTACGCCTGCTATTACTCGAGGCGAGAATCTCCGGTTAGTAAATCTAGCCTGAGACTGATTTTTACCTGTGTATCCATTTTTTCCCTGCACACTGACAGGCCCACTCGCCATGCAGGCAGATACTCGACGTCTATGGAGGGTACCCATTATACCTGGGTCGGCTCAGGAGCCCCCAGTCCCTGGTCGACGACACTGCTTCAAATGTTTTCGCCCAACGCTTTAATGAATCCAGTCCAAGTCCCGGTTGACGACACTCGTTCAAACGTCCTTGCCCGCGATTCAACCTGGATCACCCGATCGTCAGCGCAGTAAGGTAACCATTATACCAGCGCGGCTCCCGTATCATGACATTTGATATTAGTCGTACAACCTTCAGTGAAGTTCAGTATTTCATGTGGCATTCCGATTAATTGTATGGACTATCTTGTCAGTATGTGTTGACACACTATCTTGTCAGTATGTGTTGACACACTATCTTGTCAGTATGTGTTGACACACTATCTTGTCAGTATGTGTTGACACACTATCTTGTCAGTATGTGTTGACACACTATCTTGTCAGTATGTGTTGACACACTCTCTTGTCAGTATGTGTTGACACACTCTCTTGTCAGTATGTGTTGACACACTATCTTGTCAGTATGTGTTGACGCACTATCTTGTCAGTATGTGTTGACACACTATCTTGTCAGTATGTGTTGACACACTATCTTGTCAGTATGTGTTGACACATTCTATTGTCAGTTTGTGTTGACACACTCTCTTGTCAGTATGTGTTGACACACTATCTTGTCAGTATGTGTTGACACACTATCTTGTCAGTATGTGTTGACACACTCTCTTGTCAGTATGTGTTGACACACTCTCTTGTCAGTATGTGTTGACACACTATCTTGTCAGTATGTGTTGACACACTATCTTGTCAGTCTGTGTTGACACACTCTCTTGTCAGTATGTGTTGACACACTATCTTGTCAATATGTGTTGACACACTCTCTTGTCAGTATGTGTTGACACACTATCTTGTCAGTATGTGTTGACACACTATCTTGTCAGTATGTGTTGACACAATATCTTGTCAGTATGTGTTGACACACTATCTTGTCAGTATGTGTTGACATACTATCTTGTCAGTATGTGATGACATACTATCTTGTCATTATGTGATGACATACTGTCTTGTCAGTATGTGTTGACACACTCTCTTGTCAGTATGTGTTGACACACTATCTTGGCAGTATATGCTGACATACTATCATGTCAGTATGTATTGATACGCTCTCTTGTCAGTATGTGTTGACACACTATCTTGGAAGTATATGCTGACATACTATCTTGTCAGTATGTGTTGACACACTCTCTTGTCAGTATGTGTTGACGCACTATCTTGTCAGTATGTGTTGACACACTATCTTGTCAGTATGTGTTGACACACTATCTTGTCAGTATGTGTTGACACATTCTATTGTCAGTATGTGTTGACACACTCTCTTGTCAGTATGTGTTGACACACTATCTTGTCAGTATGTGTTGACACACTATCTTGTCAGTATGTGTTGACACACTCTCTTGTCAGTATGTGTTGACACACTCTCTTGTCAGTATGTGTTGACACACTATCTTGTCAGTATGTGTTGACACACTATCTTGTCAGTATGTGTTGACACACTCTCTTGTCAGTATGTGTTGACACACTATCTTGTCAATATGTGTTGACACACTCTCTTGTCAGTATGTGTTGACACACTATCTTGTCAGTATGTGTTGACACACTATCTTGTCAGTATGTGTTGACACAATATCTTGTCAGTATGTGTTGACACACTATCTTGTCAGTATGTGTTGACATACTATCTTGTCAGTATGTGATGACATACTATCTTGTCATTATGTGATGACATACTGTCTTGTCAGTATGTGTTGACACACTCTCTTGTCAGTATGTGTTGACACACTATCTTGGCAGTATATGCTGACATACTATCATGTCAGTATGTATTGATACACTCTCTTGTCAGTATGTGTTGACACACTATCTTGGAAGTATATGCTGACATACTATCTTGTCAGTTTGTGTTGACACACTATCTTGTCAGTATGTGTTGACACACTCTCTTGTCAGTATGTGTTGACACACTATCTTGTCAGTATGTGTTGACACACTATCTTGTCAGTATGTGTTGACACACTATCTTGTCAGTATGTGATGACATACTATCTTGTCAGTATGTGTTGACACACTATCTTGGCAGTATATGCTGACATACTATCTTGTCAGTATGTGTTGACACACTATCTTGGCATTATATGCTGACATGCTATCTTGTCAGTATGTGTTGACACACTATCTTGGCAGTATATGCTGGCACACTATCTTGTCAGTGTGTGGTGACACACTATCTTGTCAGTATGTGATGACACACTATCTTGTCAGTATGTGTTGACACACTATCGTGTCAGTATGTGTTGACACACTATCTTGTCAGTATGTGTTGACACACTATCTTGTCAGTATGTGTTGACACACTATCTTGTCAGTATGTGTTGAAACACTATCTTGTCAGTATGTTTTGACACACTATCTTGTCAGTATGTGTTGACACACTATCTTGTCAGTATGTGTTGACACACTATCTTGTCAGTATGTGTTGACACACTCTCTTGTCAGTATGTGTTGACACACTCTCTTGTCAGTATGTGTTGACACACTCTCTTGTCAGTATGTGTTGACACACTATCTTGTCAGTATGTGTTGACGCACTATCTTGTCAGTATGTGTTGACACACTATCTTGTCAGTATGTGTTGACACATTCTATTGTCAGTATGTGTTTACACATTCTATTGTCAGTATATGTTGACACACTCTCTTGTCAGTATGTGACTTATGTATTAAGCGCTCTGCACCAATTCTAATTCTAACTAGTGAAATTTTTGACTTCCCACTGAAATCATTACAGCCTCAAAGTACATGGGCTTGTCCCCGCAAGGGTTTTCCCCAAGAAGAGTGATATTCACAGTGTGAGATAGAAAATACAAAAATAGTATTTCGGGGGCGCGCTAAAATAAGCGATTTAACACTTTAACACTCACAAAATACTAGCTATATCTATTTTTACCTCACACAGAACTACAGGTAGTCGCACAACTTAGAATCATACGCTGAATATTTATGGAAGTCTAGAAGTTCGACAAATTGTCGAAACAAACTGAGAAACTTCGCTAAACAGCTTATTCTGTTCCGAGCAACCTGTCTACTGTGAATTTAGAGGACTGAATGAAAATAAAATCTAACTCCCTCCAGAATATATGAAACGCCAGACAAAGATGTCCACTATTTCCATAAACTAAGCAATAGCCTCCCCCTTTCCGTCTATAACACTACGTTTAACACCTAAACGCATGTCGTAACTGCCACCTACTGACCGAAAGGGCGCGTGTCAGTTGCGAATCTCAGACGGCTAGTCTCCAATGCCCCGGCAGTTTTCACACTTCACGCTGACCATGGCCCACAATGAGGGTCGTGTCAGGTGGGATTTCCAGACAAAATGTCTCAAACTGCGCCAAGGAGACGTCATTTATCGCGCCTTTCTGAGCGTTCAGCCGACACCACTCGTTGTGGCAGGTAAAAAATGCAGACAAATAGTCGCCTATATGTCTGGCGAAAACGAATATACACAGTTTACATCCACAACGCGATAACCTCCCGAGCCTGGCAACTACGTAATAACCTCACTAGTGTACTTCAAAATGAGAAACTAAACCCGGCGAAAGTTAGAATGGGAAAATAGTAATATATATATTCGCAAACGAACGAATGCGAAAAAACACAGGAAAAAGGTAAAGAGCGATAATAAAAATAGAGGATACGGGTGAAAGAAAAAAAGAAGAGGATATATGCAATTTATAGATCATAAATGTCTACGTGACAGAACGTCCCCCCTTTAAGATATGGAATCACTCCATGTCTACGTTATGGAAATAAATTTCCTATATCCGTAGCTTCAGGGTGTCTGTCTTCCTCCATCTCATCTCACCCCTCCATCTCTCTCCACTGCCTACTCAAGTCTACTCCCAAAGTTTCCTTTCTCTGGAATGTCTCCCATGCGCGCTTGAAAGAGCGTCGCCGCTTCTGACATTTTTCAAAGATTTCCTGTGATTGCAGTGGAGTTTCCCTGCCCCTATCGTCATCTTCGTCAGTTTTGGCGATCGTCAGGAGATGGTCGGAGGTCGGCACTGGTCTTTCCAAGTATCTCTTTAAGAGATTTAAATGGAAAACCTTCTCCTTTCCTTGAATAGAGATCTGGTAGTTAGCCTTAGAAATCTTTTTCAGGACGGTAAACGGCCCTTGCCATCGGATCTTCAGTTGGTTGTTCTCGGTAGGGAGTAACACCAAAACTTTCTCTCCTGCTTCCAGTTTTCTCTCTTTCGCGGCTTTCCTGTATCGGTTAGCGTGCTTTGTGCGTGCTCGTTTAAAGTTAGTCGTTGCTAGGTCCCATCCTAGTTTCAACGTATCCTTTAAATCCGATACGTATTTACTGGCTGAGACAACTGTCTCATCAGCCTTCTGGTCTGTCAGCGACCAAAGTAAGGCTTCAAGCGGCCCCTTGATAGGTCTGCCGAATAAAAGCGTAGCTGGCGGAAATCCTGTGGAAGTATGAGGAGATTCTCTGCAGCCAAATAAAGCTGCAGGAATACAAAGATCCCAATCTTCAGGTTTCACTTGTGCCAGTTTACTTAACATCATGTTGAGGTTTCCATTAACACGTTCCACGAGCCCATTTCTGGCCAGAGTATAAGGCTTAGTGTATATGTGCTGGTCCCTCAAGATCTTGACGATCTCATCCATCAACAGGTTTCGGTATATAGATCCGTTATCCGTCAACGCTTGTTGAGGGAATCCCAACCGAGTGAAAATCTGCACGAGGGCTTCTGCGAATTGCTTGGCATCTGCGCATGTTAGCGGGATAGCTTCTGCCCATAAAGTGCATGTATCGACTAAGGTCAGGATAAACCTATTCCTTCTTTTAGTCCTTTCTAAGGGTCCTAAAATGTCGATCACAACCCGTTCGAATGGTGTTCCCACTATTGGCATTTCACCCAAAGAGACTGGGGATGTCCGTTGCTTGGGTGGTACACGTTGGCACTGGGCACAGGATTTTACATATCTGATAATATCAGTGTTTACTCCTGGCCACCAATAATGAGTGGTTATCCGTTGGTTTGTGGCGTTCTGTCCCATATGTCCACTGAAGGGAAGAGAGTGCCCCATTTCTAGGATTTGGCTTCTGTACTGTTTCGGTACTAAGAGCTGGTTGTAACCTTGGTCAGGCTTGCCCGTTCTGCGATAAAGTACGCCATCTTTAGAAAAAATGTCCCCGTGCTGTCTGGGTTCCTTAGCCACGGGCAGTTTCCTAAAGCAGGGTGCCAATGTAGGGTCCTTTTGTTGCGCTTCTTTAAGTTCCATGGGTAACAAATTAGGCGCAGGCTCCCGTTCCTTCTTGGTTTGCCCTCTTGTAGTTACTGCTGCCACAATCGGCTCTTCCGGTTTCCCGATACACACGTATCTCCCGCCAAGTATGACTGGGTAGATGGGGTCATCCATAACAGCCGCTTTGATCACGCCTCTGACAAAGTCAGAGTGTATCTTCACCAATGCGATGGGAAGCGCTGTAGGTGCATCACTCTTACGAACTCCACAAAATTGGACGGTCTCTGCTGACTATTGACCGGGTTTCACCAGGTTTCTGGCAACAATGCAATCATAAGAAAGCCCCGTGTCAAATAAACAAGAAGTTTGAGAACCGTTCAAAGTAACAGTACCTCGCGTTGAGGGTCTATCCCCAACAGGTTGGGAATCACTGTCAATAATTCCGCCTTGCGAGACTGTTAATAAGCATCCGATGCGTTTAGGCTCGGTGTGCTCACTCTGATCATTAGTCCCGTGCTTAGGGGTTTTCCCTTTGCCACCTTGTCCTTTCTGGCTGCGCTGCCATGTAGGGCGGTCGGGTTGATCAGACTGCTTACTGTGGTTAGGGTACTTGTTTTTGTAGAACTTGGATTTTTCAGGAGGGGGGTTTTGAGGTCCAGTTTCTCTGTGGTTATTTTGGTTAGAAACATGAGAAGCATGAGAAGATTGGTCTAGATTATTTTTCCGAAAATGCTCTTCTGTTGGTTTAAGGTTTTGAGGCCGGTAGTTCAGCCAGCGCATTGTGATAACGCTCAGACTTTTCTAAGATGTCTTCAAGCTTTTCTGCCCCCTGCTCCGCTAGGAATCTCCGGGTATCAGCAGACAAAGTGTTCTTTATTTGTTCTGTTAAAACAAATTCCTCCAGACCTTCATAGGTAGAGGGGAGCTGTGAAAGCTCAAGGAACTTTGTCAAATATCCCTTCAAACGAGATGAAAACTGCTGGAAAGTTTCAGAGCTCTCCTTCCTGCTGTTGCGAAACAGTTGCAGAAACTTTCGCGCATTCATTTCAAATCAATCAAGCAAAGCTTTCTTCAACAAGTCATAGTTGTCTTGTTGGCCACTTTCCAGTTTGGAATAAACATTATAAGCAGAACCTTTAAGGGCCTGGGAAAGTTTCATACACCAACGCGACCTCTCTAAACCGTACAGGGTTGCAATTTTCTCAAATTTCTCTAGCCATGTGTCAATCTTCTCATTAGGACAAGGGAAAGATTTAAGAGCAAAAGACATAGCGTTTAGTTGAAGAGATTGAGGGTTAGTTTGATCAGTTAAGGGAGAATGAGGAGAAGACTCTCCACTGCTGCAGGTAGAGGCAGCACCACGACTTTGGAACTCTAGAGTTTTGAGAGCTAACTCGTGCTGTCTCTGTTCCCTCTCCTTCTCATGCTGTCTCTCCTTCTCTCTTTCCTCCCTCTCCTTCTCTCTTTCCTCCTGTTGCCTCTCCTTCTCTCTTTCGTTCGCCCTACGAATTTCCATTTCCTCGTCCACCTTCCTCTGCTCTCTAGCTTCAGCTGCTTTCCTCTCCGCGTCATATCTTTCCAGTTCGTCCCTTACAAAAGCTTTCGCTTCCTCGCCTTTCAAACCTTCTTCTCTTGCCTCATCCCTGAGGATTTGTCTAAGCTTCGCCCTTTCTGCCATAATAAGTCAGTGGCTGAGACTAGCTCGAGAAAGAAAAGAAGAAGGGATATAACGGTTACTACCACATACGAGAAAATACCAAACAAAAGATGATATTTTTATAACCTGGGATACCTCCTCCAAAAAAAAGTATCTAACTATCGCTGCTATTATCAGCAATAAAGCACCTAATGCAGACGACTACGCCAAATAAATGGTAGTTAAGATTTACTCACTGAAAATTAAGTTGCTACAGTGGGAGCAAAAATAATTATTGCAAAAATTATTTTAGGAAGAAAAAAAAATCCCCAAAATTTTGAAATCCACTATAAGTTCACCCCTGAAGACAGTTAGGGTAAGGGAGGCAATTAATCTGGACAAATAGTCCAAAACGCACTCCTTAGCTTTGCACAAACACCTACTTCTTTAAAACCCTGTGAATGCTATACACTCACAAAAACTTTACCAGCGCTTAGTATTACAAAATTAGTAATTAACATATATTCCGACAAAATTAACTAGTAAACCAAATGTATAATGCTTAATAATGCTGTGGAAAAACAATTATTAGCCGTGTGGTCAGCACGCCCATAAAACAGATCGATATGTCTAGGGGATAGTTATTTTTAAAAAGATACAAAACTCACAAGACATCACACTCTTACTCTATATCAGAATAAAGAATCTTAAAGACGAGCTGATATTTGTCGTCTCGTCTTCCTATTCTAAGTTCAAAAACCGGAAACGAGCCCACATTTGCCGTAGATTTTTGATAGGAGAATTAAGACTTGGGTTGGTCCCTTCTGAATAGGTTGGAATGAGTGATAGTCACAGTGTGAGATAGAAATACAAAAATAGATTTCCACGATGTGAGGTGGTAGAATAGTGATAGAGGCTGTATCTGAGAGCGGGAAATCTTCTCTCTCTCTCACCTATCTTCTACGACAGATCTAAAGTAGTCAGACAGTCTAACACATATACATTAAATATATATATATATATATATATATATATATATATATATATATATATATATATATATATATATATATATATATATCCACACACGTGCACGCACATTCAAGTGACGACAGGTAGACACACAGACGTGGGAAACTATAACAAATAATTATATAGATATTTAGGACAAGCTGACCAACATGCTGATTAATTTATTGTTAAGTTTATTTATCAGAGTAAACTTACGTCACAACATGTAAAATTACATCAAAAAGGCATATACACAAAGTCAAAAAAACCAAATAATGGAATGCTACAAGAACTTATAGACCCACAGTTATGATCTTCCCACGATGGATAGCTGATAAGGGTGGATTTCGGGCTTGCTCCTCTTTGGTGATAAGGCCGCTATCGTGTTGCTTCATAAATGATAATGGCAGAACTGACCACCATGGACGTTATAGGTATAAGTCCAATTTCGTTGGGAAATATTTAGCCCCGTCACAGTACCACCCCTATCGACACCTGGTATTATAGTTCAAGATGTAGGGTGTCTTATCTGGTTTCGTGTTGTTGTTGTTGCTGTGTATAATGGTGATGCAGTTCACAGTGTTACAGCACATAGGGTACAACATGTGAAGTCATAAATGGGCAAACGGCTCTTGACTTTTTTTCATCATTTATTTCTGACGCCACAAGCACAGGTACGTTACATCCAGTTCACAATAGAGCAAAGTCATGACATTCACGAATATCAGCATACATAGTTCATCAATGCATTTGGCATATTCTCAAAATGATGATATGGCGCCAAGGGATTATATTGTTGGCTCCAAATACAAAAGTACATCAAAAAATCCTCCTACTGTTCAGATGTGCTCAATGAGTCAAATCATAAGTCGCACGAGGATGGCATTCCAGGAGTGCAGGTCGAACTGACCTTTACAGGCATTCCTAAGTCTAACCTTGACGTAGGCGTAATCGCTGACACACAGCGACGTTCATAGAACATAGAGCTGTTCTACGGGCTGAGTATGACCCATGTACATATAGATCTCAGGTATGAAGATACCTGGGCGTGACTTCTAATAAAAGCACCTCCCTTTCTGTAAAGCATACGTGAGCAGAGATCGACCATTGTCAAACATAAAGTTAAGTTACAGATTAGATGTAAATGAGGTATTACCTTCGTTCGAAAATTCACACCACAGAAAACATACGCCTCCAGGCGATTTGAATACTCAAGGGAAGGACCTTGCAAGCTAACTAACTCACAAAAGGCTCCTAATTCCCTAACAAAATCACAGAGACGCAGAACGCGTCTTCTCTGCTTCACAAACTTTCCATCGACTCCCCAGATAAAGAAACTTCCCAGACGCCTCGCGTCCGGACATGCGCAGAACCTATACACTTGAATAGTCAATCAAACAAGACGATCTAGGAACATTAGAGATACAGATTTAACTAGATCGAGCCTTATATGGACATGAACAGAGACCTCAACACTGGTTTCAGACATTCCAACAACAGTTGACCGATACTACCAAATAAGGAGAATGGTCACACTTCGTTAAAATAAAAAACTATGGACCGAACCGTGTCTCGTCTCAAGAGGAGGTAACATCATATCAAATGATAATCTCAATTATCCAGAGTTATGTAGCTTTGACCGAAAAAATTAAAGTGTACATTTCAGTCAATCTAATTATACAATGTCTTTAGCAAAAAATGATCATACAATGACTTTAGAAAAAAATGATCTGTGCGTAACATTACCGCACCCTCCCGGGAAAAAAAATGAAACATTTTTTTTTTTAAAATCCTGGAGCCGGAAAAAAAACCCAGGCTCCTAACGCACATATGATGCGCGGATATATTGCCTAAAATGAGGCTAGCTCGACGCATGGAGCGAAACTGAGATTATATCTCAGATCTCTAGAGAAAAAAAAATTTACCTAAGTATATATTCCAGGAAGGTGCCACCAACACACGCCACAGTGATGGCAATATCAAAATGAAAGTCAAATTATACTCATACAAATCTATGAAATCAAATATATTATCATAGTATTATATAATGAAGTGTTGTGCAAACAGCGGTGTAACATACTAATATACCGCACTATAATATTACACATATTCAAACAAAGAGTACATTATATAATGCATTATAAATCATTACAAATACATGTGCTGTTCCTCGTAGACATAAATACAATCGATACAAGAAGATGTGGACATCATCCGCTCCAACCTAGGACAGGACTTAATAACTTCAAAGTTCCACAATGGACATAATTTTGCAGACGTCAATGATGTGCTGCGAAAATATAAATAACACAAATCTTTAAGACAATTGTTAAATCTCTTAATACAATCATTAAAGTACAATATCTAAATGTGGCAATGTGATCTTTTGGCCCGTATATCGCTAACTAAGCCTTCTTCTGTTATGATCAATTCGGTAACAGAAAAAAGGAAATTACATGGTACAACGTTATAAATTCCCAAAAAAGTGAGAAAATATGTGCTAATATGTCATTATAGTATTGAACTGTATATCAGGAAATATATATGACAGAAGAGTTATGTGGAATCGTGTGGGCACCTGGACAGGATGTCTGCCATCACATTATCCGAACCACGGATAGCTCGCACCGTGAAATGAAATGGTTGAAGAGCTATGGCATATCTAGTAGACCTCGAGCTCTTCAAGTTTTTGCTCTGAATAGCAGTACGCGCTTTCTGGTCGGTTTCCACAATGAAATGTGCGCCTAGAAGAAATCTTTGTAACTTCAGAATAGACCATACCATAGCCAATAATTCACGGTCTAAAACCGAGTAATTTCTTTCTGCAGCATTTAATTTCCTAGAGATATACATCACCAGATGCAGAGTATCAGAATACTCCTGCATAAGTGCTGCCCCAATCCCAGTTGACGAGGCGTCACTTCGAAGAACAAAAGTCTTCTCAATAGTAGGTAACCTAAGGATAGGTGGAGATGAAAATAGGGTTTTAACCTGGTCCAATGAGTATTGACATTCTTGAGACCAGCGGATCAGATTAGGCGATCCTTTCTTCAATAAAGTAGAAAGCGGTGCCATAATGGAGGACAGATTCGGAATGAATCGTCCGTAAAATTGGATCACACCTAAGAGACTCCGTACTTGTTTCTTTGTCTTAGGTACAGAAATATTAAGTATTTTTGAAACATTGTGGTCCTCTGTCTTTAAAAGACCATGACCAACACGATGACCCAGGAAAGAAATCTCACTAAATCCTATAAAGGCTTTAGAGGGTTTTGCAGTCAAGTTATACTCGCAAAGGGTAGACAGCAATTCGTATAAACCCAAATAGTGATCTTCCCAGGAATCACTGAACAGACAGATATCGTCTAAGTATGCTATGACATCTGTACGATATGCGAGAATTCGACGCATAATGCGTAAGAATGTAGCAGGGGCGTTCATAAGACCGAAAGGCATGAAATTCCATTGGAATAAACCTCTAGGTGTAGAAAAAGCTGTAAAAGGTTTGGCATGTTCAGTTAAAGGAACTTGCCAATAAACTTTAGACAAGTCCAGTTTGGTAAAGAATCTAGAATTAGAAAGTTTATTTAGTAGCTCTTCCAATGAAGGCATAGGTTCAGCATCGAACTTCGTAACTTGGTTCAATTTGCGATAATCTACACAAATGCGAATGTTATTATCCTTCTTCCGAACAATAACCATAGACGAGGAGTATGCTGAAGTGGATGGTTCAATGATTTCCAATCGTATCATTTCATCCAATTCTTTTTCGACTTGTGACTGAAAATGGATAGGTATTGGATATGGTCTGACTCTGATAGGATTATGGTCAGTTAGTATAATGTCATGTTCGATGACATTTGTGTGTCCCGGGATGTCTGTAAGGACATCCTGAAATGTTTGCAACATCGAAGAAACTTGTCGATGTTCCTCAGCGGAAAGATTAGGAGAAACCGTAACGTTTTTCCAAGATTCGGTAGAATGAAGTGGGATCATAGGAAGTGGAAGATTGACATCAGAAAAAGTAGTTTCCTCATCCTGTATAACTTACAGGGATGAGTAATGACCATGAGGTACTTGAGAATTGTCCGTTGCCTGTAAAATAGGCTGCAAATAGTCAGGTCTTTCATGAAATTCCGATAGCATATTTATGTGGACATTTTTATGCTTTCCGTCAATATCGACAACATAGTCGACATCGGAAATTTTGGAGACTATTGCATATGGACCTTTCCATGCAATAAGAAGTCTGTTCTCCCTTGAAGGAAGTAGAATGAGAGCTTTATCACCTGGACAAAGTTGTCGTAGACATCTATTTTTATTTGCAAACTGCCTTGCCTTTTCTTTAGCAAATTCAGATGAAGAAGTTGCTAGTTTGCAAACCTCGATGATCTTTTTCCTAAGAGCAATGACATACTCGTAAGAAGATTGAGTCTCATCGCTAATATTATCGGCAGTGATTAGATCGTGAAGTAAAGACATAGGGCCGCGCGGTTGCGCGCCAAAGACAAGTTCAAAAGGAGAAAACCCTGTGTGTTCATTGGGGACCTCTCTATAAGCAAAGAGAGCCGCGGGTAAAACCCTGTCCCAATCCTGAGGATGATCCTCAGTTATTTTCCCAAGTAAAGTTTTTAGAGTCCTATTCAAACGCTCAACTAACCCATTAGACATTGCGTGATAGATACTGCTGAGAGACCTTTTAATATGTAGCATAGACATTACCTGTGACATAGTGTCTGATATAAGTTGAGTGGCATAGTCTGATAATATTTCTCCGGGGAAACCCAAGCGAGAAAATATCAGCCAAAGAGCGTCTGCGATATCAACAGTTGAGATGCTCTTGAGAGGTATAGCCTCTGGCCAACGTGTGCACATATCGACACATGTAAGGATAAATTGATGTCCTCCGGCCGATCTAATCCTAAAAGGACCGATAATATCTATTGCCATTTTTTGAAAAAGGCGAATAGGAATGTCAGCAGCCTGGATAGGCGCAGCATGTCGTGGTCCTTTCGACTTGACCTCCTGACACACTTTGCAAGAACGACAGTAAATTCGTATGTCCTTGCTCACAAATGGCCAAAAGAAAGCCGCAAGAACCCTCGACTTTGTACGGGAAAAACCCATATGTCCAGCACATTGCGAGTTATGAGCATGTTGCAATATTTGCAATCTCATACTCTTAGGCACAAGAATTTGTGAATGAGTGGACGTAGACGAGTCTTGTACCATACGCACAAGTACGCCGTTCTTCATAGAAATCCAAGACTTTCTATTAGTATTCTGATTTGGATCACCTTTTTTTGCTAGAATGAAGAATTTTTGTAAAAAAGGATCTTCTTGCAATTTTATAAATGAGTCACGTGAAATAATCAAGTGACTATCTTGGCTATCTACTTCATTATTATCAGTTAATGAAGTTTGAGGTGGATCCAGAGCATGTGCTCTTGTGACCACCGCATTGGTAGCTTCCATGTTTTGTTCTTCCCAAACAGCAATTTGATGTGGGGTACATTCCCTAACTCCGTGAATACGACCAATAATAAGGTCCGCAATAGGATTTGGAAGAAGACACGCGTGGACATCTCCCGTAAAGAAAGGAGTAGCAATATGTATTATGGCAGTAGGATACTTTTCCAAAGTGCCACCAAATGTGACACATTTGATGACCTTTCCTGTAGCACAGGATGGATTTACAAGAGATTGCCTAACACCAACAGTAGTACATCCAGAATCAAACAAAACTGAGTTGGATTACTATTTACAAGACCCTTATGTAGTATAAGAGAACCTCTCCCGTCATGCGCAACATTAGCAGGAAGAGCGGGAAGAGGATGACCACAGCTTAAAGTAGTTACGGTAGCCGGGTCAAATAAAGTACTGCATTGGATACATTTATTTGCTCTACCAAAATCAAAAGATGAACATCCGATAGCATTTTGGTCTTTATTATCATTAACCTGTTTATCTGCTCCCTGAGATTCTTGTTGTACAGAGTTTGTCTGTTGATATCTTTTTCTTTTATGTTGCGATCTACCGCGACCATTATTGCCTCTGCAATTATCATTAAAGTCTCTACTGTAATTGTTATTCTGGTTTGAATTCCAGTTTCCATAACTGTCATTACCATTTCTATACTGTTGAGAACCTCTATTATATTGGTTTTGAGGTCTCCGAGAAAAAGATTTGCCTCTATACTGATTACCTTTGTGAAAATGTCTAAAATTACAGGGAGTAGTATACCGTGGATTATCAGGTTGTCTCAAGTTCTGCGAAGAAGAATCACCCTGAAATTGATCGCTATGATTCTGAGCATAATTACGGTTTCTCTTCTTATTAAAATTTTGTTGGCTACCCTGAAATTTACGCACGAAATTTGGGCCATAAGGTGCTGCCGAAGCAACTGGCAGACCTTCTTTTACTTTAGAGTTGATAATGGTTACGTGAGGAGGCGCAGTGACATACTGGCAACAGTATTCTTCCATTTCTTTTATGTTTTTAGGCTTACGCTCATGAAGAAAAGAAAGAAAAGATTCATTGACAGAAGACATAACCTTGTCTCTAAGTAGTAAGTCCATAAGAGCTTCATATGTATTTTCTGTCTTAGACAGCTCAACTCATCGTGAAAAAGTAAGACGTATCCTTGAGATGAATTCAGAGAATTCCACTCCAGTTTCTGGCAACATATTTTTAAATTGAAGACGATAGCCGTCTTCGTTAAGTTGGTACTTCTTTAACAAGACTGCCCTGACAACCTCATAGTTGTTTTTGTCAGGCACATCTACCATGCCCAACATAGTCAAAGCATCAACTCTAAGTATCTTGGACAGATGATAAACATATAGTGTTTTATCTATGTTATGCACCTTGCATGCACTTTCAAACCTGTCTAGATAAAATGTTATGTCATCAATGGAGGCATTAAATGCTGGTAGATTAAGCTTGAAATTATTAGCATTAGTCTTATCTGACACCTTATCTGCATTACTAGCATTACCAGTGTTCAACAATTTCATCTTTTCTAACTCTAAAGCTAAGAGTTTTTCTTCATGCTCTATTTTTGCTTTTCTCTCATCAGCCTCTCTTTGTAACCTTCTTTCTTCAGCCTCTCTTTGTAACTTTTTCTCTTCAGCCTCAGCCTGAAGTCTCTTATTTTCAGTCTCTTTCTCAATCTGTAGTCTTTTCACTTCAGCTTCTCTTTCAAGTTTTTTCTCTTCAGCTTCTCTTTCAAGTTTTTTCTCTTCAGATTTTGCTTCTGCTTCTCTTTTTTGTTTTTCCATTTCCATGTGGAATCTCTTTTCCTCCACCTGCATCTGCAGTTTTAAATTCTCAGCATCTATTTTCTTTTGTTCAGTTTGTTCTTTTATTTTATTTTCTTCCGACTTCAATGCCTTGGCATATTGAACAGTCGCAAATTCTTCTAATTTATCACCAGTCTTTCCAAAGGATTTACCCTGCTCAATAAATTACTCAAATGTAGACATGTTGTCTAAAATGTGAGTCCAAAACCTGAAATAATTAATTATCTTATTTCAACCTTAATAGTAACAAGACTTAATAAAGTACTTGTATAATCCCAATGTTTAACCCAATCTCCGTGGGAAACAAGTCTTTGACACCAACTTGTATTATCAAATGTATAATAATATCACAAGTCACTTCTTAATCATGAAGGCACTACACAAATCAGTGCATAACCATCAGTTATTTATCACAACTGCACTACAATAGTGCGTAAGCAAAAAACCACCAGTTAGTTATGATAAGTGCGCTATATAAACAATAGTGAAAGCTAATTACGCAAGAACCATTGTTAAACTCTGTCGTTGTTAACTCATACTGGCTACTAGTTGTTAAATCACGCTTTATTTGTTAAATGACGTGAATGTCCACCAGTTGATAAATGTAGATGTTGGGACTGGTGTATTAAAGTGTAACGATTGTCAACTCATTAAACCCAGCACAGTTTTGGTCATACAGGTCATCTTGTCCTGGAACGTGATGAGGCTCCGACAAGAATGTGAGTGTAGACAATGAGTGTGTATATGAATGTCAGAACGCGAATGGTAGAATGATTCGATAGAGTTGACAGGTTGGTAGTACATCACTCATACTCACACTCTTCGAATTCAAGAAGTACTGGAACTACGGTGGTCTTTTTATAACATTTAATGAGACGCATACTTGGACAGTACGTGTATGGTTACAGGAACAAATGTCGACATAGACAGCATAATGTTGGTCACAGGAATATCATCTTAAGTTAGCATTCATGCTTGGCAAATATCATAATGGAGCATTCGTAAATAAACATTCAGAGTTCCATCATGTAAATCATCTGGCTTTACTGACTGGGCACGTCAGACCATAACCAATATATAGGAAGGCTCCTAGACCTAACCTCGTCTAGCGAATATCCCTTCACGTAAAGTTCAATATATATACTTTCCATAAAGATATAGGAATCCCAGACATGGGTTCTCACATGTAACAGTGATCTCTTGGTTCATCGAGCGATAGTACAGGCATCCCTTTTTCTCACTCGATTAATACAAAGTATATGGATTTCAACATGGCTGTGCTTCTCTCGTGAGCTTCACTCACTATTGGATACAGACCAAAATTGGTCATTCGTTAAATGTCCTCATTTCTTCATAGCTTCTATCATAGAGGTAATTGAATAATATCATATAATCTAGTGCTGATACATAGGAATGTCATCTTCCTTTGAATAAATATTCTTTTCAAAAGTACAACTGTGCATCTGCTTATCGACAACGATGGCGAAGCCCAAGTTCATAATAAATTGTGGTTTTACCTTTCTATGCGAAATATAACTTTGCCATTCCTTGGCAAAAGAGAATAAACACTGGGGTAAAGTACATACAACATGTCTAAATGACTATCACTTTTCCCCATCTACTTATAGATCACTTTTTCGGCAAAAAGCCGGCTACAACAAAATTCGACATCTCGACAGGATGACAGCCATGAATCACACCCCTTGCTAGCGATACTTCCGCTGCATAGCCTTTGACCTTTTCTAGCGACAACCAACATAGTTCGACTTAGAAATGTAAAGATATCCATATATAAGACAGACTCGTCCTACTCATACAAACACTACGTATAAATTCAGGCCATAGATATACTGAAGCAAGAACAATCTATTCCTACCCAGCCAAAGAATAAATCGCAGTAGGCCTAGACTCGTCCGCGGAATCCGATCGAAGATGACGGAACTCATTTCAAGGGAAGTAACTCAAAAATGACTTCTCCTTAAGCACTTAAAAAAGGAAATACTTTGTTTACAAAATATTTGCGAACATAATAAGTATATAAATGTATTATATTGCAAGATAGTAAAAATTGCACTTTACAGTCTTACCACACCTCCCGAGAAAAAAAAAAAAAAATTTTTTTTTTTTAAATACATCTAGGAGCAACGTAGAATAGGCTCACAACGCAAGAATACTGCGCAGATGAAAATATCAGGAATAACTATAATTCCTAATATTACCGGTGAGAATATATCTCAAAATCTGAGAGAAATTGTTTCTCTACGAATAAATGTTTCCAGGAAGGTGTGATGTACGTATAATACAATTCTGGTAATTATACAATGCATACCAAAAATTCACACTATAATCTTAAATTTATGATTTATGAAGAAACAATCATCAAAGAACAGCGGTGAATAAACATCAATAAACCGCTAAGTAGAGATACCATAATTCTATTATTAAATTACAAATGTGTATCTTAGTAAAGAAACAAAAAATAACTGTTGTAAAGTTATACATATTAAAAAACCCATATTTAACAGTTAAGTGGCATCATGTGGGCATCTGGACAGAATGTCCGCCATCACATTTTCTGAACCACGGATAGCTCGTACCGAGAAATGAAAAGGTTGAAGAGCGATTGCGTATCGAGTTGATCTCGAGCTCTTCAAGTTCTTACTTTGGATAGCCGTAAGAGCTTTTTGGTCAGTTTCCACCACGAAATGCGCGCCCAGAAGGAATCTTTGGAGTTTGAGAATTGACCAAACCATTGCCAATAATTCACGGTCTAAAACCGAGTAATTCCTTTCTGCAGCATTAAGTTTTCTGGATATATACATTACAGGATGCAGAGTTCCAGAGTACTCTTGCATTAGTGCCGCTCCAATCCCAGTGGATGAAGCGTCACTACGAAGAACGAATGTCTTATCTGTTGTAGGTAACACTAAAATAGGTGGTGATGAAAACATAGTTTTGATCTTCTCTAGTGAAGATTGGCATTCATGAGACCAGTGAACCATGTTAGGCGACCCTTTCTTTAATAGTGTAGAGAGAGGTGCCATGATAGAGGACAGATTCGGAATGAAACGTCCATAAAATTGTATGAGACCTAAAAGACTTCGCACTTGCTTTTTAGTCCTAGGGATAGAGATGTTAAGTATCTTAGTGATATTATGGTCTTCTGTCTTCAAGAAACCGTGACCTACTCGATGGCCTAAGAAAGCAATTTCGCTAAAGCCAATACAAGCTTTAGATGGTTTTGCTGTCAGGTTATACTCACGCAGAGTTGATAATAATTCAACTAACCCTGAATAGTGATCTTCCCAAGTATCGCTGAAAAGACAGATGTCGTCTAGATAAGCAATGACATCTGACCGATACGATAGGATTCGACGCATCATGCGTACAAATGTAGCTGGTGCGTTCATAAGGCCGAAAGGCATAAAATTCCATTGGAAAAGGCCTCTGGGAGTAGAGAAAGCGGTAAGAGGTTTGGCGCGTTCGGATAATGGAACTTGCCAATATCCTTTAGACAAATCAAGTTTAGTGAAAAAATGTGATTTAGAAAGACGAGTAAGTAGCTCTTCTAGTAAAGGCATAGGTTCAGCATCGAACTTCGTAACTTGATTCAATTTGCGATAGTCAACGCAAAGACGTATGTTATTGTCTTTTTTTTCGAACAATAACCATCGGCGAAGAATATGCAGAAGTGGATGGTTCGATTATTTGTAAATCTATCATTTCATCCAACTCCTTTTCAACCTGTGTTTGGAAATGTATAGGGATAGGATAAGGTCTAACCCTAATTGGAGTATGTTCAGTTAGAACAATGTCATGCTCAATGACATGAGTTTGTCCAGGGATGTCAGTGAGGACATCCTGAAATGTTTGTAACATAGACGAAACTTGTCGCCGTTCTCCTAGAGACAAATCAGGAGAAACAGTAACGTCTTTCCATGATTCACTAGAATGAAGTGGGATCATTGGATGCGGAAGATTAACATCCGAAAAACTTGTTTCCTCATCCTGTATTACAGACAGTGATGAGTAATGACCATGTTTGACATGAGAATCGTCCGTTGCCTGGTAAATAGGCTGTAGATAGTCAGGACGTTCATGGAACTCCGTAAGCATATTGATGTGGAAGGTTTTATGCTTCCCGTTAATATCGACGATGTAGTCAACATCTGAAATTTTCGATATTATATCGTACGGACCTTTCCAACTAATAAGGAGTCTATTTTCACGACAAGGTAGCAAAACAAATGCTTTGTCACCAGGACAAAGTTGTCGTAAAGTTCTCTTCTTATTAGCAAATTGTCTTGCCTTCTGCTTAGCAAATTCAGAAGAGGACGTTGCCAATTTGCATGCTTCGATAATCTTTTGTCTCAGCGCGATGAGATACTCGTAAGAAGAAGTTTGTGTCATCGTCAATATTGTCAGCTGTTATAAGATCATGCAGCAAAGACATTGGGCCGCGCGGTCGCGCGCCAAAAACAAGTTCAAAGGGCGAAAACCCTGTATGTTCATTGGGGACCTCTCTGTACGCGAAGAGGGCCGCGGGTAAAACCCTATCCCAATCTTGAGGATGATCCTCAGTTATCTTCCCTAATAAGTTCTTAAGTGTTCTATTTAGCCGCTCGACCATCCCATTGGACATAGGATGATAGATGCTACTCAAAGATCTCTCTATCTGTAGAGTAGACATTACTTGAGACATGGTATCCGATATCAGTTGGGTGCCATGATCTGATAATATTTCTCCGGGGAATCCCAGCCGAGAAAATATAAGCCAAAGAGCATCTGCAATGTCAGCGGTAGTAATGCTCTTTAGAGGGATAGCCTCTGGCCAACGTGTGCACATGTCTACACACGTTAAGATAAACTGATGTCCTCTAGCAGATTTGATCTTGAATGGACCAATGATGTCTATCGCCATTTTCTGGAATGGACGAATAGGAATATCTGCAGCCTGAATAGGCGCAGCATGACGAGGACCTTTGGATTTGACTTCTTGACATACTTTACAGGATCGACAATAGATCCGTATGTCCTTGTTCACAAAAGGCCAAAAGAAAGCCGCAAGAACTCTTGACTTTGTACGGGAAAAACCCATGTGACCAGCACACTGAGAGTCGTGTGCGTGTTGTAAGATCTTAACTCTCAAATTCTTGGGTACAAGAATTTGAGAATGACTTGACTTAGTGGAGTCTTGCACCATACGTACAAGTACGCCATTCTTCATTGTAATCCAAGATTTACAATTTGAATCTTTATTCGGATCACCTTTCGTTACAAGAGTGAAGAATTTCTTAAGAGTCGGATCTTCTTCTTGTTGTTTTATAAACGAGTCACGAGAAATTACCAAGGGATCATCTTGGTTATGCACTTCATTATCCTCAACAGATGAAGTTTCAGGCATATTGAGAGCTTGAGCTCTAGTGACTACCGCATTAGCAGATTGCATATTTTGATTTTCCCAAACGGAAATTTGCTCCGGAGTGCATTCTTTGACTCCGTGAATGCGACCGATGATAAGATCAGCGATCGGATTCGGCAAAAGACATGCGTGTACATCTCCTGTGAAGAAAGGAGTAGCAATCCTAATGATAGCGGTAGAGTATTTCTCTATGGTGCCGCCAAATGTTACGCATTTGACTACTTTGTCTGTAGAATGAGAAGGATCTATGAGTGACTGCCTAACCCCAATAGTTGTGCATCCAGAATCAAAAAGTACTGAGACTGGATTGTCATTTACTAAACCTTTGTGTAAGACAAGAGAACCTCTCCCATCATGCGCGATTGACGCAGGAAGAGCGGGAAGAGGATGGCCACAGCTTAAAGTAGACACTGTGGTTGGCTCAAATAATGTTTTGCATTGGGGGCACTGAGATGCTCTCCCAAAATCAAAAGCGGCACATGCCATATTATTAGAGTCATCATTATCTTTATTTTGTTTATAGGCTTCGTGGGACTCTTGCTGTGCAGAGTTCGCCTGGTAATGAGCTTTATGTTTTTTGAATTGTGCTCTACCTCTGTTATTATTGCCTCTGTACTTATCATTGTTTCCATCATTATAACCCCTACTCGGGTTTGAATCATAGCTCCTTTGGTTACTATCATCATATTCGTTATAATGAGTATCTCGGTAATTATGATCTTGTTGTCTCCATGAAGGAAAACTTGGATAGTTTCTAGAATGACTTCCTTTGCGAAAGTTCCTGTAATTATGACCACCCCTGAATCGAGGGCTGTCAGCTCTTCTCCAGGTATTCGAAGAAGAACCCTGAAATGATTGGTTACCTTGGTTCTGATAACTGTAATAGTTACCTTTTTTATTAAACTTATTTTGAGGTCCTTGGAATTTGTGAGAGTGATTAGGGTTGTATGGTGTTGCAGAAGCAACTGGCATACCTTCTTTAACCTTACTGTTGCTAATAGCTACGTCCGGATGTGCAGTGACGTATTGGGTACAATACTGTTCCATTTCTTTTAGAGACTTAGGTTTACGCTCATGTAAGAATTCGAGGAAAGGTTTATTTATACTTGACATAATCTTGTCTCTGAGTATCAAGTCCATAAGGGCTTCATAAGTTTTTTCTGTTTTGGATAGCTCAATCCAACGATCAAATGTAAGACGTGTCCTTGCAATGAATTCTGAGAATTCTACACCTGCCTCAGGCACCATTGTCTTAAACAACTTCCGATAACCCTCTTCAGACAACTGATACTTCTTTAATAAGGCTGCCCTAATAACATCATAGTTATCTTTGTCAGCCTCTTCAACCAAACTTAAACTAGTCAGAAGTCCCCACACTGGCCACCAGTTGTTAAACTCTGTAGTTGTTAACTCATACTGGCTACTAGTTGTTAAATCACGCTTTATTTGTTAAATGACGTGAATGTCCACCAGTTGATAAATGTAGATGTTGGGACTGGTGTAGTAAAGTGTAACGATTGTCAACTCATTAAACCCAGCACAGTTTTGGTCATACAGGTCATCTTGTCCTGGAACGTGATGAGGCTCCGACAAGAATGTGAGTGTAGACAATGAGTGTGTATATGAATGTCAGAACGCGAATGGTAGAATGATTCGATAGAGTTGACAGGTTGGTAGTACATCACTCATACTCACACTGTTCGAATTCAAGAAGAACTGGAACTACGGTGGTCTTTTTATAACATTTAATGAGACGCACACTTGGACAGTACGTGTATGGTTACAGGAACAAATGTCGACATAGACAGCATAATGTTGATCACAGGAATATCATCTTAAGTTAGCATTCATGCTTGGCAAATATCATAATGGAGCATTCGTAAATAAGCATTCAGAGTTCCATCATGTAAATCATCTGGCTTTACTGACTGGGCACGTCAGACCATCACCAATATATAGGAAGGCTCCTAGACCTAACCTCGTCTAGCGAATATCCCTTCACGTAAAGTTCAATATATATACTTTCCATAAAGATATAGGAATCCCAGACATGGGTTCTCACATGTAGCAGTGATCTCTTGGTTCATCGAGCGATAGTACAGGCATCCCTTTTTCTCACTCGATAAATACAAAGTATATGGATTTCAACATGGCTGTGCTTCTCTCGTGAGCTTCACTCACTATTGGATACAGACCAAAATTGGTCATTCGTTAAATGTCCTCATTTCTTCATAGCTTCTATCATAGAGGTAATTGAATAATATCATATAATCTAGTGCTGATACATAGGAATGTCATCTTCCTTTGAATAAATATTCTTTTCAAAAGTACCACTGTGCATCTGCTTATCGACAACGATGGCGAAGCCCAAGTTCATAATAAATTGTGGTTTTACCTTTCTATGCGAAATATAACTTTGCCATTCCTTGGCAAAAGAGAATAAACACTGGGGTAAAGTACATACAACATGTCTAAATGACTATCACTTTTCCCCATCTACTTATAGATCACTTTTTCGGCAAAAAGCCGGCTACAACAAAATTCGACATCTCGACAGGATGACAGCCATGAATCACACCCCTTGCTAGCGATACTTCCGCTGCATAGCCTTTGACCTTTTCTAGCGACAACCAACATAGTTCGACTTAGAAATGTAAAGATATCCATATATAAGACAGACTCGTCCTACTCATACAAACACTACGTATAAATTCAGGCCATAGATATACTGAAGCAAGAACAATCTATTCCTACCCAGCCAAAGAATAAATCGCAGTAGGCCTAGACTCGTCCGCGGAATCCGATCGAAGATGACGGAATTCATTTCAAGGGAAGTAACTCAAAAATGACTTCTCCTTAAGCACTTAAAAAAGGAAATACTTTGTTTACAAAATATTTGCGAACATAATAAGTATATAAATGTATTATATTGCAAGATAGTAAAAATTGCACTTTACAACCATGTAAACAATAACAAAGAACAAAGACAATGTAAACAATAACAAAGATCAAAGTCAATGTAAACAATAACAAAGATCAAAGTCAATGTAAACAATAACAAAGATCAAAGTCAATACGAAAACATTCGCATAAGTCAACTAAATAAACAGCAGAACTAAAAGAAAGTATCACAAAGAATGTGAATGACAAAATGCGAAAAAGTAAACAAACAAATGACGTCACAATGTATAAACAAAAATTGTGTAAAGAACAGAGTAATAGAAAAGAGGAGACCTACAAATACAAACAACTCAAAACAAAACTAAAGAATGTGAAAAAATACCGAAAACAACACTGACCATGTCATCACAACTAATAGATATAGCAACAAAAGTCGCTTAGCAAATTTCACTATAGGAAATTTGCATACCCTACAGAACACTCTCAATAGAAAACCTCTGTCACGTGGTATGATCTATAGGAGTCACCACCCATCCAGACCCGCTGAAATATAAATATACATATACAAATAATATTTAGCATGTAGACATGTAAACAAATAGCAAAAGTGTGTGAAAGAATTCAGAAGGCTCAGCTAGAACATAAGAGCACAGTTCACAAACAAACAGGCCACTTAACTTCTATATGTCCCAACGTCAGCACGGTGCAGAACAGGATGTGATCAGCATTCTTAGGATAAACGATCCAACGTTGATCGCCATCTGCTCCCATGAACAGCCATGACGCAGGAAAAAGAGCTTCTGATACTGGAAATAAGTTACGGAACTTGACCTTCTAGATTGAAAGAAATCGATTCAAACGGCACTTGTCCTTCTAGATGTAGACAAATCGATTCAAACGGCACTTGTCCTTCTAGATGTAGACAAATCGATTCAAACGGCACTTGTCCTTCTAGATGTAGACAAATCGATTCAAACGGCACTTGTCCTTCTAGATGCAGACAAATCGATTCAAATGGCACTTGTCCTTCTAGATGCAGACAAATCGATTCAAACGGCACTTGTCCTTCTAGATGTAGACAAATCGATAAACTGTCGAGCAGCGCCGGGTACTTTCAAAATATGTCTCGAAGGAAGTTAGTTGAAACTGCAATGTTGTATGATGAAGTATGCTGTCTGGGTTTAATGATTCCCCATACTGGCCACCATAAAATGATAAGGGTGGATTTCGGGCTTGCTCCTCTTTGGTGATAAGGCCGCTATCGTGTTGCTTCATAAATGATAATGGCAGAACTGACCACCATGGACGTTATAGGTACAAGTCCAATTTCGTTGGGAAATCTTTATCCCCGTCACAGTACCTCCCCTATCGACACCTGGTATTATAGTTCAAGATGTAGGGTGTCTTATCTGGTTTCGTGTTGTTGTTGTTGCTGTGTATAATGGTGATGCAGTTCACAGTGTTACAGCACATAGGGTACAACATGTGAATTCATAAATGGGCAAACGGCTCTTGACGTTTTTTCATCATTTATTTCTGACGCCAAGAGCACAGGTACGTTACATCCAGTTCACAATAGAGCAAAGTCATGACATTCACGAATATCAGCATACATAGTTCATCAATGCATTTGGCATATTCTCAAAATGATGATATGGCGCCAAGGGATTATATTGTTGGCTCCAAATACAAAAGTACATCAAAAAATCCTCCTACTGTTCAGATGTGCTAAATGAGTCAAATCGTAAGTCGCACGAGGATGGCATTCCAGGACTGCAGGTCGAACTGACCTTTACAGGCATCCCTAAGTCTAACCTTGACGTAGGCGTAATCGCTGACACACAGCGAGGTTCATAGAACATAGAGCTGTGCTACGGGCTGAGTATGACCCGTGTACATATAGATCTCAGGTATGAAGATACCTGGGGCGTGACTTCTAATAAAAGCACCTCCCTTTCTGTAAAGCATACGTGAGCAGAGATCGACCATTGTCAAACATAAAGTTAAGTTACAGATTGGATGTAAATGAGGCATTACCTTCGTTCGAAAATCCACACCACGGAAAACATACGCCTCCAGGCGATTTGAATACTCAAGGGAAGGACCTTGCAAGCTAACTAACTCACAAAAGGCTACTAATTCCCTAACAAAATCACAGAGACGCAGAACGCGTCTTCTCTGCTTCACAAACTTTCCATCGACTCCCCAGATAAAGAAACTTCCCAGACGCCTCGCGTCCGGACATGCGCAGAACCTATACACTTGAATAGTCAATCAAACAAGATGATCTAGGAACATTCGAGATACAGATTTAACTAGATCGAGCCTTATATGGACATGAACAGAGACCTCAACACCGGTTTCAGACATTCCAACAACAGTTGACCGATACTACCAAATAAGGAGAATGGTCACACTTCGTTAAAAAAAACTATGGACCGAACCGTGTCTCGTCTCAAGAGGAGGCAACATCATATCAAATGATAATCTCAATTATCCAGAGTTATGTAGCTTTGACCGAAACAATTAAAGTGTACATTTCAGTCAATCTAATTATACAATGTCTTTAGCAAAAAATGATCATACAATGACTTTAGAAAAAAATGATCTGTGCCTAACAATAGCCCACAGTTCCGTTAGGAGGAAGATGATAAAACAAAGAGTCCCAGATACATATGATTTGAGTCTAAGAGATTTTCCCCCTTTAAGGTATGAACAGACCTGATACTATAATCTAGTTTAAGGTAAAATATTGTTAGCAAAAAAAAAAAAACTTGCATGAAGAAAGTTATGACAGCAAATATGTGTCAAAATACAACGGTAAAATAACACTCAGACCTGCGTACACTCCTATTCATTCAGCCATGGCCACGTGCGCACATTTATACTTACAGCTTTGATCGCTGCCTCTGGGAACATAATAAATTCTAGGACCTCCACACAGACCCGTAAATGCAGTCTCGACCAAGAAATCCCCAGTACCAAAAAGACTACTGAATTCTCTGTCTTAGGGAACGATTCCTTGGGTGTTCTTATTTTTCGGATGTCTGTTAAGTCACATAATAATTGTCCAGACACGAAAGTTAGCAGAGCACAGTGTCACTAGCTTAGGTTTCTAGAATTGAGGAATGTCAGATCGGTGTCTACTTTCAGGAAAGTACTATATTTGGTTACCACAATACTAGTCAAAAACTCTGTCGGGATGTTGCTGATATTTTGCTTGCCACAGCGGGCTGATCTGTACTAACGTGTTATTCTGGAAGAATTAATTCTGGCGCGAAGGCCTTTTACTTCATTTAACTGTTACAGTTCATGTAATGAAAGTGCTTAAGTTCTTCACAGATAATGTTCACGTACTAGAACGCTGGCAAAGTTTGGGTACCACAGTATTCACTGAATAAAGAAAAACCACATATGAAATATTTTACATATTATGTACTCAATATAACTTACATTTTTAAACTGCAAGCGTATAGCTTGTCTTATAGTTTAACCCTTCCCGTGGAATAAGTTATATTTTTAAAAAAATCATCAATCCTCATGAATTAAGAACACGTACGTATTCCGTCAACACTCATGAGGCTTCTAGCATTATAAGTTAGTTTAGAAAAATATGTTCTCGTCTGATTCTTTAGCAGTAAAATTAAATTCATTATAGCTACATTGTTGTTTAAGCTAGAAATTATAATTTATTCTGCTTTCCACTGAAACACGTCACTAGAAAATAATACAGACTTATGTATTAAGCGCTCTGCACCAATTCTAACTAGTGAAATAAAATAAGCGATTTAACACTTTAACACTCACAAAATACTAGCTATATCTATTTTTACCTCACACAGAACTACAGGTAGTCGCACAATATAGAATCATACGCTGAATATTTATGGAAGTCTAGAAGTTCGACAAATTGTCGAAACAAACTGAGAAACTTCGCTAAACAGCTTATTCTGTTCCGAGCAACCTGTCTACTGCGAATTTAGAGGACTGAATGAAAATAAAATCTAACTCCCTCCAGTATATATGAAACGCCAGACAAAGATGTCCACTATTTCCATAAACTAAGCAATAGCCTCCCCCTTTCCGTCTATAACACTACGTTTAACACCTAAACGCATGTCGTAACTGCCACCTACTGACCGAAAGGGCGCGTGTCAGTTGCGAATCTCAGACGGCTAGTCTCCAATGCCCCGGCAGTTTTCACACTTCACGCTGACCATGGCCCACAATGAGGGTCGTGTCAGGTGGGATTTTCAGACAAAATGTCTCAAACTGCGCCAAGGAGACGTCATTTATCGCGCCTTTCTGAACGTTCAGCCGACACCACTCGTTGTGGCTGGTGAAAATGCAGACAAATAGTCGCTTATATGTCTGGCGAAAACGAATATACACAGTTTACATCCACAACGCGATAACCTCCCGAGCCTGGCATCTACGTAATAACCTCACTAGTGCGTTTCAAAATGAGAAACTAAACCCGGCGAAAGTTAGAATGGGAAAATAGTAATATATATATATTCGCAAACGAACGAATGCGAATAAACACAGGAAAAAGGTAAAGAGCGATAATAAAAATAGAGGATACGGGTGAAAGAAAAAAAGAAGAGGATATAGGCAATTTATAGATCATAAATGTCTACGTGACAGGAAGCTATAACAACACAAACCCCTTTCAAAACAGTCATTAAAGAATTAAAAGAAAACAATACTTATACGAGCACTAAAGTTATAACAGAAATTAAGAGTGTGCAAGAGGAAGTCAAAATGATTAAGTCACAGATGGCAAAAGAAAGTAAGAACCAGGTAAAAAATAACAAAACAGTACCAAAAAACCAGTCGGATGATTCAACTACATCCTCGGAAGGTACGAATGCACTTAAAAGTGCAGCGGCAATGCTACAAGAAATGAAAGCCATACAACACCAAATTGCCCAGGATGTAGTTAAATTGTCAGCACTCAAAGAAGAAAATGAAATGATGCTAGTTAAACTATCTGAACTGAAAGAGGATAATGAAATTACACTAAAAAGGATAGAAAATCAGAGACAGGAGATTAACATAGACAGAGAAGCAATAGATATGGAAAGTGGGAAACAAAAACAAGAAGCTAAATGGAAAGAATGGGTAACAAAAACTGTCAAGCACTTAGAGAGATTTATGATGGAGGAAAGAACAGAAGAATCGTCACAAACCCAAGTATTGAAAAAAGTCTTTAAATACATTAAAGAATCACCACGCAGAGTAGGCCTTATGCCTCAAGCAACAGATAGGGCCAATACAAACTAAGAGCAAACTAATAGTTCTAACACAAAACAAAAGGGATACTAGTTCATATAAACAATGGATAAGAAAGGATATAGAATTATACAGTGGAATTGTAAGGGTATCAAAAAGAATTTTGCACCCCTACTTGCAGAGACAGGGGGAAAACTACCGCTATATATGCTCTTCAAGAGACCCATTTAAACCCTAATAGTAGATATAGCTGTAAGGGCTTTAAGATACTTAGGCACGATAGGAAAGAAGGTAGAGGAGGTGGTGTCGCAGTCTTAGGTAGCGAAACATTAAAAATTATAGACTGGGAAGTATTTAATACAACCAACATAGAAGGTATCCAGGTTACTATAGCAGCAGAACCAAACAATCTAACAGTCCTAAACTTATACGCTAAAGATGGCACAATTAAAGATGAAGAAATACTAGCCATAAGCACCAGACTAGGCCCCAAAACAGTCATAGTAGGCGATTTTAATTCCCATCATTATGCTTGGGGTGGACAACATGCAGACAATGCAGGAAAGTGCCTACTTGACTTTATAGAAAACAATGACCAACTAATACTAAATAATGGAACTGCAACTAGAATTAATCCACAAGCTAACAGGGCAGACTCAGCAATAGACATAAGTATAGCAACTAACAACCTAGCGAATGTAAATTGGGAAGTGTTACAAGACACAAACTCAGATCATCTGCCCATTGTAATAACCATGCATGAAAAAGTCATTCCAAACCCAGAACCAGAGAAACCGACTTTCAACTATAAAAAAGCAAACTGGGAAGCCTTCCAATCAGAGCTGGAGGTGATGGAATATAAAGACATGGAAACATATGATACTGACTAATGGGCAGAAACACTGACCAATGAAATTCTGAAAATGGCAATACAATATATACCAAATAAAAATATGCCACAGCACCTAAAACCAATAAATAACATTGATAAGAAAAGAAAAACTCAGTGGAATAAAGAACCAGTTGCCTGGTGGAATAAAACCTGTGCAGAAATTCGTGAGAGAAGAAATAGGGCCTTACAAAAATATAGAAATAACAGAACAGAAGAAAACTATGATGAGTATAAACATATTAGAAATGAATCTAACAGAATAATATTTAAAGCCAAAGAAACTAACTGGAAGGAGTTTTGTCAGTCACTTAAACCTAGCACTCAAATTAAAGAAGTATGGAAAAAGCTCAAGGCAATCAAAGGGAACAATAAGAAAACAATAATGCCAACAATCAAACTACCAAAGAGAGCAGAAACAGATAAAGAAAAAGCTAATGCCTGGCTCAGTATTTCTATAAAGTCAGTGCAAAAAGTAGTCTTGGACAGGAAGAAAATGACAGAAGAAAAAGACTTAGGATACAGTTTTCCAAAGAACTACCAGACTAGATAGATGAAACAAACTATTTAGATGCTGATATAACAGAGGAAGAAGTAACTAGTGCAATAAATGAGAAATTTAATACTGCCTCAGGGCATGATATACTTAGTTATGAAATCCTTAAGAAAGTACCTAAAAAAACTATAAACAAAATAACTTCCCTCTATAACAAAATCTGGATCTTAGGAAAGATACCAAAAGCATGGAAAGTAGCTATGATAGTAAGGTAAAGGTAAAGGAACCCGTTACACGCCCATTGAGGCATATTGGGAATATGGTGTTAGGCCCATATTATCTTGACCGTCGGCACACTAGGGGTGATGTGGTCGGCATCACGCCGGCCGCCTTAACCTTCCCAGAGTTGCTCTGGTACCCATTTGGGGCTGGGTCAACCCAGGAGCCGTTTGTGGCCTAAAAAATTCCCGCCTCATCCGGGGATCGAACCATAGACCACTGCGCTAGGAAGCCAGTGCACTAACCACTATGCTACCGCGGCTATGATAGTACCCATCCTAAAACCTAATAAGGAAGCCCATGATATAAGTTCATATATGCCTATCTCCTTAACATCACAACTAGGTAAAATACTGGAAACTGTTGTGAATAAAAGAGTTAAATTCTACCTAGAAATAAAATCAGTTATATAGCCCAAACCAGTCAGGGTTTAGAGCAGACAGAAGTACAGTAGACCAGCTTGTAAGATTAGATCATGATGTAAAGCTAGGGTTCAAAAGGAAAGAGAAAACAGTGGCAGTCTTTCTAGATGTAGCCAGAGCATATGATTGTAAAGTTTGCTTGCACACACTGTTACTGTAAAATGTCAGTCTGTAAAGAAGTATCAGTTGTGTACTGTAAACCTTCTGTAAAGTGTGGTGTGTTCTTTTTCTTCTGTAAAGCTCCACTATCAATCACTGTAGCATGTTGTTTGTGGTGCCACTACTGTATGTGTCCATGGTAGTGTACAGAGTTGTCGAGATCAGGCATGCTCCAGTCTACCCAGCTGTAAATGGGTAACTCACCCTAGTCCTAAGTTAGGGAAGGCAAAGGCAGCTGTAAACAGTAGTTTCCCTCTAAGGCTCCAGGGGAAGCAGGCCCTAAACTTGGTCACTTCAACCGACGCAGGATGGTGTAGATATGGGTAGAAGTGTAGAGTGTGTTTACCGCGAATGGTGTACTGTTCGTGTTCTGACCAATCTAAACACTCATTCACTTGTGTCTACAAGGCACCAATGCAGACTGCTGGAATCTTTGTTTACACTGTTTATTTGGACGCTCACACTGGGACATAACGAGTAAATCATGGGTATGTTGACATATCAATTTGCAGGCATACATAGTAGATCCTATGTCATGGCACATTCATAAATAATAGGTAGTACATCAATTGCCGCATCCCCTATCTGACTAAGAGCGTCAGTGAAGGCGGATCGGTAAGTAACTAAAGTTGCTTTATATTCACAGTTTATCATATTGTGAAACCACGATAAGGGGTTTCTATCCAAATTGAGATCTCCTTGCCACTGTCCGAATAATAAGATACATGCCCCGTTCTTTGGACAGTGATCCAAAAAATGCGAAGACAGGAATGTAACATGGCCGTCTCCCTGAGTTGTCGCTCACATAAAGTCGCTCACAGGAGGATATATATATAAAGCCAAAGTTAATTTGCAATACATAAGCATAATTTTCATAAAGTTCCTCCATACAGATCTACCGTAATCCAGTTACCTCACGTAGACATAATTACAGTATGGAGCCTGTCATCTCCGTCGATACAAATTTGACCCTAGCGTTGCGAAGCACAAAATTCCCGCTAGGCCTAACCGACCTGAGATCATCAAAACAGGGACTGGAATTACCTGGAGTCCGAATCATACATGGTACCGTACATTAGGAAAGTCTCTAACACAACTCTAGTAGAGACACAATCTCCTATAGAAGAAAAACCACTTCGTAAAACATTTTTACTGAAGAATCTACCAGCCCTGGAAAAATGCGTACCCGCCATTGTCACGGTACATCGGAACTCATCACGACTAGACAAGACAACTCCTACTTCCGCTAGAGCGGTGTAACAAGAATATAGTCCTGCCTACCCATCCAAAATATACAATATAGGACTGATTCTACTTGTACTAATAATATGTAATACATATGAATTCAGGCCATAAACATAATAAGCAAATTAATCTATTTTCTGGCCCTAAGAAATAGGTACAGACAAGGGTGTCATATCCATGCGCCGAATTAATATCAAGAACGATTACTCCTATAATCAACAGGGTAAAACAATTATGGATTATCTAGCCTTCCCCATAGACAGCATTTTCATACACAAATGAATGAATGTCTATATCTTTTCCATATTAAATAGCCATATCGATTTTTATAAT
>JAMPIV010019081.1:0-18260 GCA_024509875.1 Oreohelix idahoensis | reverse complement strand
GGAGGTTTTGTGGGTATTGGTTTAAAGTTTTTTGAAATGGGTAATTTTTTAGTTTGTTTAGGGTTGGTAATGTAGTTATGAGATGGATGTAGGATATGATAGTGAATTAGGATATATTAGGGGATGTAGAATGAATGGTAGTATTGTGGTGTTGGGTTTATTTGTGGGGTGGTGTTTTTATGAAAGGTTTGGGGATTGTATGAGTGTTGGATTTTTTTTTTTTTTGTTTTTAAGTAATGATTTGTGTTTTTAGAATTATATATGTTGAAGTAATGAAGGTAGATTTTAAAATATAGGTTTAGGTGGGTTGAGTGTTTATTTATAGATATAGAGTTTTGTTTTTTATTTTGATGTGTTTTTGTAAGATAGGGAAAAATATGATTGTAATTTTATGAAATAGTTTAGAGGGTTGAAGTTGTAGTAGAGATTGGTATAGTTTGATGGTTTTGGTGTGAGGTGGGATTGGTGAGATGTATGAGATTGAATTGTAAATTGATTGTGGTAGTTAGGTTTAAGAAAAATGTATAGTGAGTGAGCGATTGGAATGGCGAAAGAGATGCCTCGTTGAAGAGGGGATCTCCGCTATTTTTTTGTTCTGTCAGGGATGTGTAGTCCCTATGGATATTTGCGTTTAGTCGGGATAATACCATCTGTGTATTTGCACATGCCCGGGAGGCGTGAATATTTCTGTGGTATTCATGAATAGCAAGGTAAATTGACTTTTTTTCAATTTAGAACTCTCTATCGACTTTTAGCGGTCGCTGAGCGAGTATTTTCGATTTCTTAATGCCTGTGCTCACGGAAAGTCGTCGACCCACGAGATGGTTTTTTCCCAGAACTCACATGTCGCTGCATTGTACTGCATCGGTTCCATGATGACACAGTGTACCAAGGACCATTTACTTGCTACCTTTGTTAAATGAATCTAGGTGTTTGGAAAACCTATTAATAAATCTATAGAGGATATTATTATGTGGACATCATTATTAGTATACCTCGGGCAGAGACGGTGTCTGTCTTGCTGAAGTCAAACTTAAGGTGATGTCGAAACTGATACTCACTATCTATGCTGGTCTATCGCTCACTGGGCTGTTATTAGGTATAAATGATGGACGTTTTTTCACACCTGACTTACTTTTACAGCACTATGAAATAATAACATGCATCTGAACGCATCCTTTTTGGGTGGCCATTAAGCTGGTTTGATTCCTGGTACCCCCAGCAAACACGGGGGTCCTCCTTTACCCCACTTTCATTTTTCAACAAGGAATTCATCAGCATCCTTCAAGAGAATTTACCATTCTTCAATACAGTCAACTTCATCTCAAATAATTTTAAAGTACTCGGCGTTGCCCTGGTAAAAGTCCAAAATTTTCAAATTTTGACGGAAACAAGAAATTTTGACAGTACCACGGCGTTGTTTACATATATGCCAGGATAACTCGGGATTGCTGTTATCCTTTACGGCAAAGTCAAGCAAGTTGCTCTGCTGTCTAGGTTCCAGTGCAGGTCCGTTTTTTTGAGAAGGTCAAGTGCCGGTTGAAACGGGTTGTTTTCTGAAGAAGGCCAAGTACCGATTTCCATCAACTTACTTTTGGATTAGAAGGTCAAGTGCCGAAACAACTCAACACACTGTATGTCAGAAGCTCTTGTACCATCGTGTTAGCAGTGGAAGCAGTTCAGATGTGCCATCATCGTTGGAGCTTCGCTCTTTAGGACGTTGATTGACATCCGTTTTTGCTGCTGATTCGACCGATAGGAAGCCTATAAGTTAAGTGGCCTGTTTGTATGTAAACTGTGCCCTTATACTTCTGCTGAGTCTTCTGTGTATCATCTCATTCTATATGTTATATGTTTATATGTTATTTGTATATTTATATGTTTATATTTCAGCGGGTTCTCGGTTGGGTGGTGTCTCCGTTAGATTATGCCACGTCATAGAGGTCGTCTATTGTGAGCGTTTTCTGTAAGGTTTGCAAATTTCCAATACTGGAATTTGCTAAGCGACTTCTGTTGCTATTTATGTTAGCTGTGATGACATGTTTTAATATTGTTTTCGTTATTATTTCGCATTCTTTAGTTTTGGTTTGATTTGTTTGTATTTGTTAGCCTACTCTTGTCTATAATTTAGTTTCATACAACATTTTTGTTTATACACTGTGGTGTCATGTATTTTGTTTAATTCTATCGCAGATATCGTCACATTTTTTGTGATATTTCATTAATTTCTGCTTTGTTTTTAGTTGATTTCTGCGAAAGTTTTTGTATTGTTGCTGATCTTTGTTATTGTTTACATTGTTTGTATTGTTTACATTTTCAATGTTTACATTCTGCATGTGTTTACATAGTCATTGTTTACAGTTATAGTAATTAGTTAATGGGCTATGCTAATGCACTGTTACTACTACACAGATGATAAATGAATGATGAATAGTGTCGTGCACTATTGAATGAGAAGTGCACTTATGATCAAGAATTGAGTGCTGATATTTCATATACAAGTTCTTTGATTGGAGACTTGTTTCCCACTGAGACTGGGATAATATAATGTGATGTGAATATACAAGTGCTTAATTAAGACTTGTTTTTACACTTTAGGTTTTGAAAATAAAATAGAGTTAATTATTTCAGGTTTTGGACTCATATGTTAGACAACATGTCTACATTTGAGCACTTTATTGAGCAGGGTAAATTGCTTGGGAAGACTGGTGATAAGTTAGAAGAATTTGCAACTGCTCGATATGATAAAGCAATGGAACCTGAACAAAAGAAACTGCAGATGCAGGTGGATGAAAAAAGATTCCAAATGGAAATGGAAAAACAAAAAAGGGAATCAGAAGCTTAGGAGAGGAAAACCTCCAGCTTAACCAGCTAGAAAGCTGAGAATAAAAGACTTGAAAAAGAGGCTGAAAATAAAAGACTTGAAAAAGAAGCTGAAAATGAAAGACTTCAAAAAGAGGCTCAGGCTGAGGAAAGAAGAATACAGAGAGAGTCTGATGAGAGGAAAGAGAAAGCAAAAATGGAACATGAAGAAAAGGTCTTAGCTTTAGAGTTGGAAAAATTGAAATTGACAAGCATGAGTAATGGTAATGATTCAAACAAGGGTTCATCTTCTGGTAAGGCTAATAATGATACTATTAAGATTAAGTTACCAACATTTAGTCCTTCCAGTGATGACATAATGTTCTATCTGGACAGATTTGAACAAGCATGTACAGCTCATAACATAGACAAAGCAAAATATGTTTATCAGTTATCAGGGATACTGACAGGTAAAGCTCTAAAGAATCTTAAAAATGGTGGGATGATACCTGACAAGAACAATTATGAGTGTTGTCAGTGGCCGCTTTGTTAAAGAATAGAATATCAGGCTTAATGAAGACGTGCTACGTCTACAATTTTTTAAAAACATGGTTACCAGAAAAATGGAGTTGAAATTCTCCGGAGTTAATCTGCAACGAAATAACGCAATTACTTTCTCTCGATGTGTTGATTTGAAACAAATCTAAGACGGAAAAAACTTATGAAGGACTAATGGACATTAAAAACTTTAGAGGACAAAGTCAAGTCGTCCTTTCAAAGAGTTCTTTCCTTGCATTCCTTCTTGAACGTAAACCTTAAAACAATAAAAGACATGGAAGATTTCTTGTTGCCGAATACGTAACTGCGCACCCACACATAACCATGGGTAACTCTCCCCCGCTAAGGTGAAAAGAAAAGGTTCTTTTACCCAGTAGCTTCGGCAGCTTCCGTATGGCCAAATCTTTGCTTCGTAGGAATCCCAACAGAATTTTGATCGAAAGAGTACCGGTAATTTTCTGTCAAACTCCTGGAAATCAACATTTCATGGTGATTCTTCTTCGAAGAATTGGAGACAACCTGATAGTGGTCGTTACTATCACCCTAATAATTATAAGCATTTCACAAGAGGATATGGTAATAGAGGTTATTCCTGCCGAAGACCTCAGAACCAAACAAATAGATGTTCGCATCAATGTGAACATGATAGTAATCGTGGAAACTGGAATTCGAACCAGGATAACAATTACAATAGAGACAATAATAACTGCAGAGATAATAATAACTCTGATAACTTCAGAGGTAATAATAGTCGGGGTAGATCTCAACACAAGAAAAAGAGATATCAGCAGGCTAATGCTGTACAACAGGAAACTGAGGGAGCCTGTAATCATGTTGTTGATAGTAAAAACTTTGACGCTGTCACTAGTTCTGCTTTTGACTTTGAGAGAGCAAACAAATGCCCCCAATGCAGTACTTTATTCGAACCGGGTACCATAACTTCTTTGAGTTGTGGTCACCCACTTCCCGCTCTTCCTGCTGCTGTTGCGCATGACGGGAGGGGTTCTTTAATTCTACATAAGGGTCTTGTTAATGATACTCCGGTCTCACTACTTTTCGATTCCGGATGCACCACTATTGGTGTTTGACAATCGCTTGTAGATCCATCTTGTGCTACAGGAAGGGTTATTAAATGTGTCACATTTGGCGGCACTCTAGAAAAATATCCTACTGCTGTAATTCGCATTGCCACTCCTTTCTTTACTGGTGATGTGCATGCTTGTCTCTTACCTAATCCTATTGCGGACCTTATTATTGGTCGTATTCACGGAGTTAGGGAGTGTACCCCACAGCAGATTGCTGCTTGGGAAGATAATAACATGCAAGCTACAAATGCAGTAGTTACAAGAGCACAAGCTCTACAAACACCCGAAACTTCACTGAATAGTGATAATGAAGTTGATAGCCAAGATAGTCACTTAGTAATCACTCGTGACTCTTTCATAAAATTGCAAGAAGAAGATTCTTCTTTAAAAAAATTCTTCGTTCTTGCGAAGAAAGGTGATCCGAATCAGGATACAAATAGAAAATCTTGGATTGCAATGAGAAACGGCGTACTTGTACGTATGGTACAAGATTCGACTACGTCGGCACATTCGCAAATTCTTGTTCCCAAGAGCATGAGAGTCCACATATTACAACATGCTCATGACTCGCAATGTGCTGGACATATGGGTTTTGCCCGTACGAAGTCGAGAGTCCTTGCGGCTTTCTTTTGGCCTTTTGTCAATAAGGACATTCGTATTTACTGCCGATCATGCAAGGTATGTCAGGAGGTCAAATCTAGAGGACCACGACATGCTGCGCCTATCCAGGCTGCTGACATTCCTATTCGGCCGTTTCAGAAAATGGCCATAGATATTATTGGCCATTTTAAGGTCAACTCGGCCCAGAGGACCATCAGTTTATCCTTACATGTGTCGATATGTGCACCATCGTTTGCCAGAGGCTATATCCTTTAAGAGGCATATCTACTACAGATATCGCAGATGCTCTTTGGTTTGCTTATTTTCTCGCTTGGGGTTCCCCAGAGAAATACTTGTCAGACCCATGGCACTCAACTCATATTGAAACTATGTCACAGGTAAATAGTACATACCTTACATAATTGAACGATCTCTCAGTAAGTATCTACATCCTATGTCCTATAATGGGTTAGTTGAGCGTCTGAATAGAACGCTCAAGACTTTGCTTGGTAAGATAACTGAAGATCATCCTCAAGATTGGGGACAAGGGTTTTACCGCGGCTCTCTTTGCCTATAGAGAAGTCCCTAATGAACACACAGGATTTTCTCCCTTCGAACTTGTCTTTGGCGCGCGTCCACGCGGCCCTATGTCTTTATTACACGATCTCATCACTGCCGATGATATTAGCAATGAAACTCAATCCTCATATGAGTATGTCATTGCTCTTAGACAAAAGATCATTGAGGCATGTAAGCTAGCAACTGCTTCATCAGAAATTGCTAAAGAGAAGGCAAGGCAGTTTGCTAACAAGAATAGATGTCTACGACAACTTTGTCCAGGTGACAAAGCATTCGTCCTACTCCCCAGTAGGGAAAATAGACTTCTTATTGCATGGAAAGGTCCGTATGCAATAGTCTCTCGGATTTCCGATGTTGACTATGTGGTCGATATTGATGGAAAGCATAAAACTTTCCACATAAACATGCTTTCGGAATTTCACGAACGTCCGGACTATTTGCTGCCTATTTTCCAGGCAACGGATGATGCTCCTGCACCTCACGGTCATTATTCATCCCTGTCTGTCATTCAGGATGAGTAAGCTACCTTCTCAGATGTCGACCTAACCCTTCCAGTGGTTCCATTACAGTCCACGGAATCTGGGAAAAGCGTTTCTGTTTCTCCTAATCTTTCTGGTGACGAACATCGACAAGTCTCGTCGATGTTACAAACATTTCAGGATGTTCTCACTGACATTCCTGGACACACAGATGTCATAGAACATGACATAATTCTTACCTACAATAATCCAATTAGGGTTAGGCCGTATCCTATTCCTATACACTTTCAGTCGCAAGTGGAAAAGGAATTGGATGAAATGATTCAATTAAATATAATTGAACCATCGACTTCACCATATTCTTCTTCCATGGTTATTGTCCGGAAGAAGGATAAGAACATACGAATTTGCGTTGATTATCGCAAATTGAATCAGGTCACAAAGTTCGACGCTGACCGATGCCTTTGTTAGAAGATCTACTGATTAGACTTTCTAATTCTAGATTCTTCACTAAACTTGACTTGTCTAAAGGTTATTGGCAAGTGCCTTTAGCAGAGCATGCCAAACCTCTTTCTGCTTTTTCTACACCTAGGGGTCTATTTCAATGGAATGTTATGCCTTTTGGTCTCATGAACGCCCCTGCCACTTTCGTTCGCATTATGCGTCGAATTCTGTCACATCGTTCGGATGTCATCGCATACTTAGATGACATCTGTCTCTTCAGTGATACCTGGGAAGATCACTATTTAGGGTTAGATGACTTACTGTCCACTCTACGTGAGAATAATTTGACAGCAAAACCTTCTAAAGCTTTTGTTGGTTTTGGTGAAATCTCTTTCCTGGGTCATCGTGTTGGTCAGGGTCTCTTGAAGACAGAAGACCACAATACTTCCAAAATACTGAACATCTCTGTTCCTAAAACGAAGAAACAAGTTAGGAGTCTCTTAGGTTTAATTCAATTTTATGGGAGATTTATTCCAAATTTATCTTCGATCATGGCACCTCTCTCAACATTGTTGAAGAAAGGTTCGCCTAATCTGGTCCGTTGGTCTGAAGAATGCCAATCTTCACTAGACCAAATCAAGAATATATTTTCTTCTCCTCCCATCTTAGGATTACCTACTCTTGATAGGACTTTTGTTCTTCGGAGTGATGCTTCATCCACTGGGATTGGAGCAGCACTGATGCAAGAATATGCAAATACTCTGCATCCTGTTATGTACATTTCTAGAAAACTAAATGCGGCAGAGAGGAACTACTCGGTTTTAGACCGTGAGTTGTTAGCGATGGTTTGGTCAATTCTAAAACTACAAAGATTCCTCCTGGGCGCACATTTCATTCTAGAGACTGATCAGAAAGCTCTTACAGCTATTCAGACTAAGAATTTGAAGAGTTCGAGATCCACTCGATATGCTATAGCTCTTCAACCTTTTCACTTCACGGTACGAGCTATCCGTGGTGCGGATAATGTGATGGCTGACATTTTGTCTAGATGCCCACATGACTCCAACTACTACTTCTGTCCTATATTTCCATATATTACAGAGTCATAACACACCTATATTTCTACAATAGATTAGCACATCTGTACTTACTTTATATGTACACACTATCGTGCTTTGTTGTCATCTTCTTCTGTTCGTTTTTTAAGATGATAGAGGAGGACTGAGTAGTTAATATAAGGGCCGTTAGTTTACTAAACAGCCACAATTATTAATAATGTATTGTACCTTATGAAGCATATTAGTTATTAATTAGCATTATATTGCTTGTACTTTCTCAGAATGTCATTGTTGAGCTGAGGACTTACCTTACTAGTTTTAAGCATGACGAGTTCTAGATTGTGTACTTACCCTCGGAATACCAGAGCATATATCCTGGATCGTCATGTAGTTTAACTTTACTATGTACTTATGTCATTACATGTCAAAGAATGTACTATTTAAATTTTCCTATCAGATTTGTACATCCATTTTTAAAGACAATATTAGAGTATGCTGTTTAATGATGATTATAGTAACTTGCATACGTATATTGTGTTTACATGCTAACGTGATGTGTGTTGGTGACACCTCCCCGATGTGAATATTTTTGAGACATATTTATTTTTCTGTTGAGGTATATCCTCACCAGACACTCTATAATTAGCCTATTGTTTGGCAATTTAGTTAATTATCAGCGCATAATTCGTGCGTTTTGAGCCGCTTATCGCATGCTCTTTGATATTTGAAAAAAAAATATGTTCCACATTTTTTTTTTATCGGGAGGAGGTGGTGATATGTTGCGTGATAAATTCTCGCAACATCGTTTTATTTCAATATCTGTTTTATAACGCAAGGGCAACAACTGCTTGAAATTTATAGCCACTTTTCTCGGTAAGCATTTGTCTTCTCGCGTTGGTATCGAATGCAGTTAAGTTTGAGCTGTGGTCATTTTGCGCTGGACTGCGCATGACTTGTCTTGCTTGTTGGTCGATCGGTTTCCGCCCACGACTAGTGGAGTGAGCGATTTGGAATGGCGAAAGAGATGCCTCGTTGAAGAGGGGATCTCCGCTATTTTTTTGTTCTGTCAGGGATGTGTAGTCCTCTTATGGATATTTCGTTTATTCGGGATAATACCTCTAGTGTATTTGCACATGCCGGGAGGCGTGATATTTCTGTGTATTTCATGAAAGCAAGGTAAATTGACTTTTTTCATTAACTCTATCGATTTTGGGTCGTGAGCGATTTCGATTCATAGCCTGTCTCCGAAAGTCGTCGTCACGAGATGTTCTTTCCCAGCTCACATGTCGCTGCATTGTACTGCATCGGTTGATGCATGTACCAAGGACCATTACTTGCTACTTTGTTAAATGAACTAGGTTTAGAAAACCTTTATTATCTAGAGGATATTTCTGAGGACATTATTTATACTTCGGCAGACGTGTCTGTCTTGCTGAAGTCAAACTAAGGAGAGTGAACTGATCTCATACATCTGGTTATCTCCTGGCTGTTATAGAAAAGGATGGAGTTTTCCACCTGACTACATTTACAGCACTATGAAATATAACATGCATCTGACTCATCATTGCAATGCTGTCTACCGTCTATTGCTGTATTGAATGTTGCTGTGATAATGACTGTTTGATGTGCCTACACATTTGCGTAACCATTTTGTCACTGTGGCGTCCACAATAAATAATGAAGAAAAACGTCAACGGCTGTTTCAAGACTCATTGACTTTATACGTCGTGAGTTTACTGACGTCCTATGTGGATTGCCCTGTTATTGTTGCATGAACATTGTTTTGACTGAACACATCTACACACTACACAAAACCAGACATGCGGATGCCATCCATCATCATATGGCACCACGCATCAGGGAGGTTGCATAAAGACAAATGAGATGAGGAGCAAGATACATTAAAAGAATAAAAGAAGTGGAATAAACATATTTTTGTCGGACATAACGCGAATTATGCTGCACTGTTTCGTTAGACCTGTGGCCCAGGACATCTGATTTAATCAGGTATTTCTGTCCGCTTGCATAGCCTTTGACTGACAAGTCAGCAAGTGCGTGTATCTCTTGGTCTGGTTCTTATCCTTTGATCTGTCCGGCTTGGTAGACCCTGCTATGCTACCGCCGGCATAGATCTTGGGGTCATGGGGACACACAAGTTTCTCTACGTTGACAAGGTGAAGAAGACATGGTTGAGGAAGAAGAAACAGATGATGACAACAGTTATAACGACGATGATAAAGAAGAGAGATAATGAACTGATTAAAAAAACACATTGTTAGACATTAAGTGTAAACTACACGTAAATAACACCGCTATGAAATTGGTTATCAGATTGAGAAAGTTAATGAACTCAAGTTACATTCGTGAAATGAGAAACATGGATAATCAGTTAAAACTGTTTTTTAAACCAGAGTTTTTTTTATTTTAATGAGAGGAGCTTAAAATGAAAAAAACATGATGTAAAGAAACTGAGAATACTTCCAAATCTTAAAAATTATAATTGAAATAATTTACTACATTGAAAATAAGTAGTCTCAAGCATTTATAATTTTCTTTTAAATGTTGAGTCATTCTAAGTTCAGGATACTAAAATTGCAATTTCACAGAAATTTGAGTAAGACTTTATAAAATTGTCTGGTGATTGTGTAAGCGTTTGAATGAGATATTAACTTAAGAAACTGGTAGACGTTATACTAACAACAAAAAAACAGGTGTTGAGGTACTTAAGATAATGTGCATCCTCCAACAACAACCTAAAGTGAATCTATTGTGCAATGAGAGACCAGATGAGTTTTGTTTTGTTTTTAAAAGATAGAAACATCGTGATTAATAAGGGAATTTACAACAAGCAAACATAAACTTGAACGCCTGTTTCCTGTTTTGAACTGATACACTATCCCAAAGGATGATTTTTTTTTTTAATTGGGCTCTTTCTGAATAGACTGCTTACGTATAGGAAAATGATCAGTTTAGTGAACTTATTTGCAGCATTTACTTGATTTTGATGACCGAATGAAAATGTGAAATTTTAAATTTCTTCCGGTTATCTAAGATAGCGGTTCCCATTGTTGTATTTCTTGTGCTGAAGTCAACAGAAGGCCAACACTTCTTAAATAAAACTCGGTAAAGAAGTGCTTAATAATACTTACAATTTATCATATTTAAATGTAGATATTTCAATGAAAGAAGTTGAAAATACAATAAAGGACAAAACAAATACATCAGCAGGGCATGACATCTTCAGCTACGCAATCTTGAAACACATACCAAAAAGTACCATAGAAATTATAACATCCCTGTTTAACAAAATTTGGAATACAGGAACAATTCCCAAAACATGGAAAACAGTAGTGATTATTCCAATACTAAAACCAGAAAAAGATGCCCAAGATACCAGTTCATACAGACCAATTTCTTTAACTTCAAATCTAGGTAAAATATTAGAAACCATAGTAAATAAAATATTAAAGTTTTAACATACAAGCATAATTGGTAATTTTGATTTACCTTATTTACAATGATTTCACAGATGTGATGCCATCTCCCATATCAGCAGTTATTCATATTATTTGGAATTGAAGACAATATATATCCAAATTATAACCCATCACAGGTTGAACGGGATATTTTTCATCATTAATTTGAATTTGGGTAGAAAATATTTGCTGGCCGAAACGTGAGAATATGTGTTGCACTGACCAGATACACTGCGAGAAAATTGACACTTTTGTAACTCTAAAGATTTCACATGTCAACAAAATAATGGAGGTGTTGGGAATTTTAGTCATTTTTGTTGTTTTGCCAACCGAATAAAGCGGAAACATTAGATCAGTAAAGAAGTGGGAGAACTATTGATATCCATTAAAAATATATTTAGTCAAGAGGTGTTTTCAAATTTGAAAACAAAACAAAACCAAACAAAGATACCAAACAAAAACAATACTCCGGGTGAGGGGTGTAAAGGCCTGGTGTTTCCAGTTAGATATTTAATTGACTTTCACTTGTCATGTCAAATGTATTGTAAGAACATTATCTGACCTTCACCTTCCCAATTACTATATATTAACTTTTGTTCTTGTTAAATACTGTTTGACTAAATTATGCAGTTCACCCGGTATGTCTATTCTTAACAGCTATTCTATATTTATAGGTAAATTTGATGCCTGGAAATAATTTAATATTGGGATTCTCATTTGTTCATACCTCTTACATTTTAACAAGAAATGTTCTATATTATTGTCTTGAAGACATCCTGCACAGTAAGGTTCTTCTATTCTGAAATAGCTTTTTTCAGTTGTAGTCTGAGAAGTTTCTTATTACTGAGAATTTTCAATTCCCTAGATATGTGACATTTTCTTGTTGGAGCCTTGAACATCTTATATGCATGTCTTCCTTTCAGATTGTTATCCCACTCTGCTTTCCGTTCATCTGTTATTATTTCTTTAATTAAGCTTTTAATCTCTGATTTACTCATCCCTACATTTATTAGATTTTTATCAGATCTACCTTTCCTGGCTTCTTTATCTGCCTTTTCATTTCCCTCTATGCCAACTTGTGAAGGTATCCAAGCAATTAACTCTGAACATCCTCTGGAATATAAGTATGTAGTAGCCAGAAATATCTCCTCTGCTATATCAGGTCTACTGCATTCTCGTAAGTTTCTTAGTGCTTGGTTTGTTGAAAGAGAGTCTGTTAAAATTGTTAGTTTCTTGTGAGGGTTATGAGAGAATATTTCTAGTGCTTTTAGTATTGCCACATCTCTGCAGTAAAAATGGATGTACATTCCGTGATACTATACGCTTTTGCCATTTTCCATATTGGCAGATATATATTCCTATCCCCAATTTGCCATCCTCTCCCTAGATCCATCTGTGTATACAGTAATGCTATTTTTGATATTTGTTGTATATATTTTTTGGCTGTGTTTTTAATATTTTCTATAGTATTTGCTTTCTTAAGTATTTCTGCAAAGTGGTAGTCTTTGTTTGGTTTCTTGATCTACCAGGGTGGAACCACCGGCTTGTATGCACAACTGTTATTAATTGATGTAATTAAAGTACCCAGGTGGACTATTTCCTCCATACACTTCCATCATCTAGGGTATCTATTGGTATTCATTAGATTGACCGGAGTTGCTAGTTGACATTTAGTAAAAACCTGTACAAGCTGTGTTAGATTTATCTAACATAAATTTGTTCATGTAATTTAGTCTACATTACAATTGACATACAAATCATTAAAATTGACACTTTTGTTTTTATGTGTTCCCCAGTATTTCAAATGACATATGTTAGTTTCAAACAAGAATCCCTAAATTATGTAATGTCTTCAAGACAATAATATAGAACATTTAGTCTCCTTTCTCCGTAATTCCAAGGGTAGGATTCCTAAAGCCCCCTCTAGAGCCTCCATTGATGTTCATCTGATTGCACCTGCTATTGTACATAAAGCTTGCTGCTGATTCTGTCTTATTTAATCATGTTACTGTGTGCAACAGAGATATATTATACTTCCATAATCTATTTTTCGTCTAATAAAAGATTTGTAAAACGTGAGCATTGTCTTAGAGCTTGCACCCACCCATTACCTTTCAAACATCTTAACAGGTTAGTCAATCCTCTGCCAGATTCCACTAGTTTATCTATGTTTTTATTCCAGTTTAGCTGTTGGTCCAATGTCATTCCTAGATATCGAGTGGTTTGTTCTGTGTTAATGTTTTGCCCTTTGACATTTATGCCTATAATTTTATTTTTAACAACCCTACGTTTACTGAAGATCATTCCCATTGTTTTATTTCCTGGAAACAGGCTGCATCACTGCAGTCTGGCTGAGAGAGTAGGGATCGAAGAGGGAAGGCAAACCCGGTCCCAAAAAATGCTGTGCTGAAGTCGGATGTGTCGGCCGAAAGGCGCAGATATCGCAGCTCCGATGTAAACAGACACAACACAACCAACGTCCTTTTCAGGACGAACGAGGAAGAAGAAGAAGAAATCCTGATTTTACTTCATGTTCCTATTTAATTATCTTATCAATAGTGCATCTGTTCTTCCAAAATCCTAAGTGAGTTTGACTATAAATTCTTCTTTTCCAAATAAAATTTAATCTTTGATTTACTAAGGTTTCTAATATTTTACCTAGATGGGAAGTTAAAGAAATTGGTTTGTATGAACTGGCATCATGGGCATCTCTTTCTGGTTTTAGTACTGGAATAATTACTGCTGTTTTCCCCATCTTGGGAATTTTTCCTGTATTCCAAATTTTGTTAAACAGGGATGTTACAATGTCTATGGTATTTTTTTTTTTTTTTTTTTGGTATGTGTTTCAAGATTTCATAGCTCAAGATGTCATGAACTGATGATGTATCTGTTGTTTCCTTTTCTGTATTTTCAACTACCTCCATTGTAATATATGCATTTAAATATGTTAACTTGCCTGGGATGAAAACACACATTTTAAAAAAAGCCATTTTTAATTGATAATTTACCTATCGTAAGGAATAGTATATTATCACTTTCTGTTATCACTGGCGTTAATTTTGATACTAATTATATCAGCCTTATCGCTCTATATTTGATGATTACGGCTACTTCAGCTGTGTCGACGATATTCGTCTCTTTACCTGCACGAACCAGAGGTTTTGGTGATTGCAGGGAAATTCCCGTTTCAGAAAGTGCTACAATTTGATTGGACAAGTTACCAACGTTCTTATACAAGCCGTTCAATATGTAATCGGATCCAGACCACAGTATTACAATTTATCTGTCTGTACCTGCAACCTCATATAAGGTCATTCTGACATTCACCGTTTGTACAATATTACAGGTAAGCGCTGATGCCAAAGGCTTGCGAAGAACATTAAGGGGGTTTGGACTTTTACAGTCTTAGAAGGTCCATTCTATTCTTGGGGCTAAAGTGGTAAGAGCGCTTTCCTTTCGCGCCACAGTTGGCAGGTTCCAGGATCGGAACCTGGTAGCGACACGCATTCAATCTATCAAGCTGTAAATGGTTACCTGATTCTGCTATTGAGTTAGGGATGGAAAAAAGAAAGTGAGATAGGAAACTGGTCACCCACATCTTAAAAAAAGCTGTCGTCATGTTATAGTGAAGTCTCTAACACGTCATGTTATAGTGAAGTCTCTAACACGTCATGTTATAGTGAAGTCTCTAACACGTCATGTTATAGTGAAGTCTCTAACACGTCATGTCCCTAGGCAGTTTCTGCTTCGGAGCTACCTTTTACGTTGCGACAGAAAGAAAACATGTGTATAAGTATATAAGATAAAACATAACGGTAATCCCATATCACATACTGCCGTAGGAAAGTGAGGTGTTATAGACTTCCAATACTAGGTCTCATTTGTATGAGGAAAGGGGATTACTTTCGTTGCAATGTTTGCATTTCCAAACTTAGTGGCAGAATCAGGTACCCATTTATCACTGGTGAGACAGGAATCAGGTAACTTTGCCTCAAGAAACAATCGGTATATAAGATAAAAGTAATCATGGTCTCATAACAGAAACTACCAGGGAGAAATGAAGACTTATATGCTACGTCCAGCTTTATGAGGTGGGATGATCGGTTCCCTTCCTCCGTGTCTTCGTCTTTCCTTACTCAAGAGTAGAGTCAGGTACCCATTTGCAACTGTGTAGACTAGAGAGTACTTCGACCTGCCTTGGTGAATCCACAGATATATATAAAATATTGAAACCGTATTTTAAACACACGCTTTTAATGCACTAAAAACCCAAAAATAATTTTTCTAGGAGTTTATAGCTTGCAGTCAAAAAATTTAACATCAAATTACAAAAAGAAAAAAATAAAGCACACCACTTACTCTTGAATTTTTAATTAACTTGATTATGGCCCCTGATTTGTTTACATTTCTTCATGAAAATCTTTAATTACTCATAATGTCATAAAGCAGAAATGAGAGAATATGAGGTTGGGGTTCTGGGACTGTGTGGGGCGGAGTGGAAGGGGGTGGACAGGAGGAGACTCATCATGGGTGAATTGGTGCTGTCCTCGGGACATGAAGATGTGGGTTCACACCGCAGTGAAGGGGTAGCTCTTGTGTTATCTAAAGAAGCACAGAAAGCACTCATTGAGAGGGGGGGTGGGCGTTGGACCCAGAATAATAACAGCTACTTTTGAAACAGCTAAAAAGAAAATAAATGTAAATGTCATCCAATGTTATGCACCAACTAATGACAAAGAGGAGTCTGTGGGAGAAGCATTTTATACTAGATTACAGGAAATTGTGGAGAGGGTAAAAAGAGGAGACAACACAATTTTGATGGGTGACATGAATGCAAAGATAGGTATAGTCGGCATCTGCTTTGAAGAGGTCATGGGAAAACATGGGCTAGGAGTAATGAATGAAAATGAAAATGGGGAACTATTCTCTAACTTCTGTGCTTCAAATCAACTAGCTATAGGAGGAAGCATGTTTCCACATAAGAGAATACACAGGGCAACATGGATGTCGCCAGACCATGAAACAGAAAATCAGATTGATCATATATGCATAAACGGGAGGTTTGGATCATCATTGCAGGGTGTAAGGGTATATAGAGGAGCGGATGTGGCATCGGATCACCACCTTCTGATAGCCAAAGTAAAAATGAAACTCGGGAGATGTCCGGCAGTGCAAAATTATAGACAACAATTTAATGTAGGACATCTAGGGGGTCAAGAGACGGGAGACAAGTTTGCAGTCACAGTGTCCAACAGGTTCCAAGTGCTCCAACAGCTGGAAGATGTAGAGAATACAGAAGACTGTTGGCAGCAAATCAAAACGGTATGGAATGAGACGTGTGAAGAAATACTGGGGAAAAGGGAACGACAACAAAGAGCATAGATAACAAAAGAAACCATCAATAAGATAAAAGACAGAAAAAACAAGAGAGCAGATTTAGACACAGGCAAAACCAGAGGTTCCAAAGCCAAGGCTCAAGAAGTGTACACAGAAGCAAACAAAGAAGTAAAAAGAAGTATCAAAAGAGACAAGAGAAAGTATATTGAGGAGTTGGCAAGAGAGGCAGAAGATGCTGCAGCCAAAGGAAATATGAGAGAACTGTATAACAGTGCTTGCCCAATGGGCTGATCACCCGTTGGCTTGTCATACCGATTACGGAAACAACGGCAGATGGATCTATTTGTTGTTGCCCTAAAGACGCCGCTAGGCGTGATGGGAAACTACAACAGAGAAAATCAATCTGCTGTTGCCCTTAAGACGCCACAAGGCGTGATGGCCTCTGACTGCTTGGTCGGTCTTTGGCTAAGGACAGAAGAAGAAGAAGAAGAAGTATAACAGTGCAAAGAAGCTGACAGGGAAATACAAGCAAACAAGTTGCCTCATAAAAGACAAGAATGGAAAACTGCTCAGCAATATACAAGAGCAAATGACGAGGTGGACAGAATATTTTGAGGACCTTCTCAATAGACCAGCTCCACAAAACCCCCCGGACATCCAGCCAGCAGAAGAAGAGCTACAAATTAACGGTGAAAGACCAACGAAGGAAGAAATAAAGAAAGCCATAAAGCTTCTAAGAGATGGAAAAGCGTCTGGGCCTGATGGCATTCCAGCAGAGGCGATCAAAGCAGATATCGACACGGCTACATAGATGTTATTTAAGTTACTTGGTAAAGTCTGGGAAAAGGAAGAGATACCAGCAGAATGGAAGGAAGGATATCTGGTTAAGTTGTCTAAGAAGGGAAATTTACAAGAGTGCACAAATTATAGAGGAATAATGTTATATCAGTGCCAGGAAAATTATTAAATAGGATTATCCTTGAGAGATTAAAAGAGTCCATAGACATACTTGTTTAACATCTATGAAGAAAATATAATGAGAAATGTTCGGAGTGACCAAGAATGTGAACATTGCGATCCGTTCACAATTGGTGGAAATGCGATCCCAGAACTCATGTACGCAGATGACACAGTTATTCTTTCAAACAGTGCCAAGGGACTAGAACAGTTAATCCTGTCTGTCAAATGACACAGTGAGGATCATAACAGTAGTAGGGTATGGCGGAAACAGGTCGCATTCTGGTGGCGCGCTGGTGGCGCGGATGGTGGCGCGTGACTTTTATATAGTAAAAACGCCTGGTGGCGCGTGACTTTTATATAGCAAAAAATGGTGGCGCGCGGTGGTGGCGCAAGATGGTGGACTTGAGATAACAAGAAGAGGGTATATGGTAAAAAGGTGGCGGACTTGAGCTAACAAGGGAAGGTTATTTTTAAAGGTATTTTTATATAACAAGAAGAGGAGGGACAAGATGGCGGACTTGAGATAACAAGGGGAGGTTATTTTTAGAGGTATTTTTATATAACAAGATGAGGGACAAGATGGCGGACTTGAGATAACAAGGGGGAGATAACAAGAAGAGGCGGGTCAAGATGGCGGACTTGAGGTAACAAGAAGAGGGGTATTTTTTTTTTATATATTGTTGTTGTTTTTAGTATAGCCAACTTAGGTAGTGGCTGTGTTAGACAAACAACATTTAGACTTTTAGATAATAGGAAGACGATATATATCTACATAACAAGAAGACGATATATACATATACATTTAGACAAACAGTTATACAAACAGTTTTACCCCCCCCAAACTACTCCCAAAAATTCTCACCAAAAATAATCAAATAAATT